>CAMOHE010048732.1:0-30908 GCA_946598075.1 Artocarpus hirsutus | reverse complement strand
TTCTGATAGCTGCTTTATTTTTCCAACTTTACGCTTCATTTTGGGGCTGAGCATAAGAACCAACGTTAAACCAATTAAGCAAAGAAGCTCATCTACACACTCAGCTTTGTTGCAGTCCCTGACCTCGCTAGTCACCTCAAATAAGCCATTTAGAACATACACTTTTTCACAAACGCTTTCTTGCTGCTGTATATAGTGCACCATGACGACAAAAACTTCCCCATTGATTTCCAGAGCACAAACAATGAAGGGAAATTTCACATATAACATCTCAATCCTTTGGGTACCGAAGCAACTATTACAACCATAATCACCTTTGAAAATACAAAAGCATTCACCTCCCTCTGTAACTCCTTTCACTTGTATAGCTACTAACGGCTCTGTGACAACATCAGTTGAAATCTTGGTTGTCACTATCCTTGTATACCACATAACTTGAAGCTTATCATCTTTGGCACAAATATGAGAATCTCCCCCATTTGCAACATTTGGTTTCACCGTCTCAAACAAACGTTCCAACTCCTCTCCTGCCTTTTTCCACCCCATAGCCGCCTGGATTTTCTCCTCCCATTGTGACTGCCATTGAATTTTGGCAGTTGCTAACTCATTTTCCATGGTTTGTTGTTCGTCCCTCAGCTTCCCTGGTACACTAAGCAAATTATATTTTGTAGTTCGCAAAGAAATCAACTCCCTTTTACTATCTTCCGACTCCTCCCCTGCAACAACAGAGGATTTCATCAATATTGGTTCTTTTTGTTTGTTGTCTTCAACTTTGACCATGTTGCCCAATTTGTCATCAATCAAGAAAAACATGTAATCACAATATTCAGGATAAGATTTTTGTGGCCCCGTCACTTTGTCATCAATAAAATAATATTTGCCACTTGGACTCTTCTGTTTGGTGTCGAGTTTGAAAATTGCTAAGAAAGCAATAAATCCAGTGGCCTCCTCCAAACAATTAGCGTTGTAATAGTCAAATCCAATGGGCTCCTCCCAAAAATCAGCTTTGAAAAAGTCAAATTCAGTGGGCTCTTCCAAGCAATCAACTTCATAATAATGCAGTAGCTTGCTGCTCATCTTAGGCCTATCACAAACAGCAAACACTTGCTTCTTAATTTTTTTTTTTTGTTCTGAAGACCATGCTTCCCCACAGCAAGGACGCCAACCTTATTGTTTTGCTGGTTAGAAGAAAAAAAAAAGAAGCTGCAGGTATTTTCTCTCAATTCCATTGCCATCAATCCCACAAAAGCTGTCAAGCAAAACCATAACATCTTTGGCCCACGAAATTTTCCCATCTTAAACCACCCAAAGCTGGACTAAATCATCTCCGTCCAAAACCACCTTTGCCATTTTCACACCCCCCTTTTTTTTTCCAGAGATATTCTTTTCCCACATGTATTTTTGAGCCCTTTTTGATTTGTCCAATCCTCCTTCCAATAGAGCGCCTTCGTCGGAAAAAATCGATGCTGCTCGCCGATGTCCTCTCCGACCACCTCACTCTTCGGCCTTGCATCCTAATGTCTTTCCATCCATAGCGGTTCGCACCCCACACCTCAAAACGTGGATGCTGAAAGTTCCTAACCCCATGGCCACAGCTCCAAGCTTACCTAAACCCGATCCTCTCTCCAGTTCACGCCATCCCTTCACCACCGAAGTTGTGTTTAAGCCCAGAGCTCCAAACACCGCCACCTCTAGGCCAAAATCACCACAAGTGTCCCAAGCCAAGCCTAAATGACCATGCTCTCCTTCGCATAAAGTCCCACCCAAATCCCTGCGACTCATTCTGTAACCAACTTGATCTCCTCATGGAACAAACTCCGAACTAGAATAGCAGCCTAAATTCTTCAAATGGCAACCCAGATTAGGTCGCAATGCCCTCCCCGTCACTCTCCGGCTTTGTTCACCTGCCTCCGATTGTCCAAACCAAGGATCTATGTTCAGATCCATCCGTCTGGGTTCGTCCCATCAAAGACCGGCATCTCCACACACCGAACTTGAGTGTCCAATCGGTAAATGACATCTCGAGCTTGCATGGAATCCCTAGTCTCCCTCGCCGGCAAAATAGGCGGCGGCGGCGGCTGCGTCGCTGCCATCTCATGGTGGCCAAATTGTTGCTTAAACTGATCCAGTGCTTCTAAGATCTTCTTTATCGTCTCCTCCACCCGAGAGATCTTGACATTGACCTTCACCTCCTTCAACTCTCGCTGGAAGACCTCCATGTCCAACTCAACCCTCTCCAATTGCTCGTCAAATTTCTTCGCCGCTGCTGCCATTCCCAGAGATCGGAACGACTCTTATACCAATTGATGTGATCAGAGAAAATTGACAAGAAAAACAGGGGACAAGGGAAGGTTCAATCACTGGTTGATTGCATCAAACGGGAAGAAAAGAAATTAAGATAGAGGGGACATTCGAGAGGTCCTCTGCTCTCCCTAATCTCACTGAGATACAATTTAGAAAAAAAGATCGATAATCACCCACTCTACCCACACTAATATTTATTCCCTCCTGGCAACTAACCATACAATCTGTTATTCCCATTTGTGTCACCTTCCATGCTCTCCTCAAATTCCGAAACCCAATCCCCAATAGCCACAAGTCAACCGTTAGCTATCTCACCCACAAGAGCCATCATCCCCTATGTTGCACCTACACCTACACCTACTCCGGGCCTATAAAAATCATGTGCTCCTATTCGGGTTAAGGTTTTTGCTTGGCTATTTTTCATAAGAAATTGAACACTCATGATTTAGTGCAGAATAAACATTCTAACATTGCTCCATCTCCTAACTGGTGTGTTATGTGCAGGGAACATTTGGAATCAGTGGACCATTTATTTTTACACTGTAAGCTGGCTGGGTATTTGGGGCAGCATCTCTTTCTTGGGTTTCTCCTGCCCAAGGTAATGCACCATTGATTGAAGAGCTTTTTGGATTTGGAAAAAGAAAGAGAGGTAAAAAAAAGTGAAGAGCCATAATTCCAGCTACTATATGGGTAATATGGCTTGAAAGAAATCAGAGGATTTTTCAAGAGAAGGAGGTGCCTCATGAAGATTTATTTGAGAAAGCTAAATTCCTGGCTTCGCTTTGGGCGTCCACAAATTCATCTTTTAAAGACTTTATTCCTAATTTTGTTAAACTAGAGACATTTTGGTTTAGTTAGTGTGTTTCGGTTTAGAAATGTTGCCTTTGGTCAGTTGTAAGAGCTGTGAAACATTACTATAGTTTTCTTGAGGAGTTCTCATACATAGTCTAGCCTCGATCAGTGGTGTGTTTGTGATAGACTTCTGTTTGTGTCATTCTTGTCTTTTGATAGATATCACATCCATCTCAAACTTTTGTAATTCTTCTTTTCTTCAATGGAAGTTTTGTTTCTTATAAAAAAAAAAAAAAAAAAAAAAAAAAAGAAGAAGAAAAGAAAAAAACTAAAGATAAGATATATATATTCCTAGGGAACAACAATAAATCATTGGGGAGAAAAAAAAAAAAAAAAAAAAAAAGGAATATTGAACACACAAGAGAAAACATATTTACCCTCAGGAAACCCTGTTCCAAGATGAAACCTAAAACCATCGGCACAGCAGTGAAGATACCAATTTGAAAAAGAAATTGTGTATTCATTGCCGTCGTAAGTGCAGTATTGTCCAAAATTCTAGCTCTGACTTGAATGGTCTCACCAACTCCAGACAAAGCCTGAAAGAAGAACATGTCTCGTCATCACATGCACAAGATCATGTCTCATCATCACATGCACAAGAGTATGATCGCATCAAAACATACACATACAGGGGCATTCGAACAAAATCACCCAAGGAGAGAAGAAAATTGATTCTATAACTCCATTTTTCCCCCTCTTTAATAAGATTTCTTCAGTTTTTACTTTCAAAATAATGTCTTACACGTGTGCATGTCAACAATAGAAGTCTGCATTTGTAAACTGAAAAACCAATGCATTTAAAATACAAATGCCCAAACGGACGTAAAGAAGGGTCATATCCAACAGAGTAACCAGATTCCAAGGATGGTGATAATTTCATCCATTAAGGACATAGTAATAAGCATATAAAACCAGTAAAAATCTGACTTACCAAATATGTTTTCCCGTAGAGGAAAATGTATACAGTCAGCACTGTCAACTGCACAAGAATGAAGGGTTCGTATCAGTAGATTTGACTACATGAAGATCCAGAGGACAATCATTAGTACAAGAAAGACAAGTTGTGTTACATCATGGTCATTCAAAAATGATAGTGAGAAAAAAAAGACGTTGGTAGCAAATCTAAAATAAGAAAAAAAAATGCACAGGATCCTTTTTTTATTTATATTTTTAAACCAAAAGAGAAATATTATTCAATAATAAAGAAAGACGCAAAAAGATTCAGAGAAAGGAGATATCCTCCTAAATATAAAGAGAAAAGCACACTATAACATGTCATTCAGTCCCAAAATCTTTTGGCGTGGAAGCCCAGAAAGACATCAAGCACAACTTGAACCAAAATACTTGTTTTCTCAGCCAAAGGCAAAAAACAAAAAAAAAAGAAAAAAGAAAGAAAGAAAGGAGTGCAATGCTTATGCACAGAATCCACTGATAATTAGCTTCCTTTAACAGCTGAGACTTCAATAGCTTGTGACATGGAACCACCATATAACCATGAGCCAATAAAAATAGTTAGTGTAACAATGCAATCCTACCATGGTACAAAAGTAGTAGCCAACAGTGGTAAAGTAGAATGACATCATCCGAAAGAAATCAAACAGCTGACCAAGCCGGTACACATCACGACTAAGAACTTGTTCACCATTTCCACCAGCAACTTTTCCTTCAAATACAGCAATCTGATTGAGCCCAACATCTCGCCCCTTGCCAACCTGTAAATTATCATTAGAAACTCATGTCCTATATATAATTAGTGAGAAACTGAACCACCATACCTGAATATACTCATGATGGGTTACGTTTCCTTGCCGCAAGGTTGAATTAAATCCTTCATGTCAATACCAAAATCGTAAGGGGAAAAAAGTCAAACCAACTTGCATTTCACCAAATAAATAATGTATTATGATATAAGTCAAATACCTTGTTAATGAATGCAATAGCAAAGATTTGTTAATGAATTTAAAGACCTCCTAACTTGCACACTTTTCACAACACTTTTCCTTCCCAACAAGCTACCACACCACCATCTTAGGAATGATCCATACGATGCAAACAATAAAGACACCAGACCAATATGTCTTAACCGAAAACCATCATCCTATTCGCATATAAAATGTAGAAAGAAGCTATAAATGGAAAAACATCAACCGAAAATCTTCTCCCCTCCCCTCCCCCCGGCCCTTTTTTTTTTAATAACAACCTTTCATTGATTAAAATCAATTACATGAGAGAAGGATAAGGACTCCACCAACAGGACAAGCAGAACATCAATTGGAAATCTTACAAATACAAAAACCATTACCTGCATATATATCTTCACTGATGTTGATAATACGAGATGCCTTGCTGATGCCACCTCGTGTAATATGGAAAACTCTATCAAAAACATCTGGATGGCCATAATGCATACGGACCCTGAACGTTATTAAGGAGGTCACTTCCAAATGAATAGCGTTTGAATGACCCAGAAAAAAGAGGAATAAAGGGCATGATCTAAATAGACTTACTTCAAAGGATTTGCTAAAACGCGTTGACCTAGTGTTACAAAGCTTGTTTCCTGATTTGACATGAATGAGGCTAAGGAAGAAACACTGAACATTGACATGCATAATTATTATAGTCAGTATCAAGAAGCAGCGTGCCAATCAGAAAATGGAAACTCGATGATGCAATAAAAATTACCTTCCAGTAAATACATGTTCCCTGACACCAAGAATTGTAGGAGGGCGAATGCCATGGTCATGATGGAATTCTTCGAGAAGATTTCTCATTTTCAACGCTTCCTCGAAATAATTATCCTGAAGCATAAAAATTAATCAACATTATAGACAGAAAAAAAAAAAAAAAAAACAGAGTACTTTTATAACACATTTTTCTAGCATTGTACAGTAGTAACAATCTCGCTGCCTAAAGAGACATAGCACAGGGAAGAACTCAAATTATATAGATGAAATATCCTTCACCCACAGTTATTTCTGACCTGCACAAAAAATTTTGAAGCTCGGAAAATAAGATTGGTTCTTCTGAGTTGATGTTTCAACTAAGGAAAGTTATCTGTTCATCTACTCTAAAAATTCTTTTATAATCATACTTTTTTCTTCAATAAGAAAACTTCCTTTTATTATTAAAATGGGTATGATTCTAGAACAGAAAAGAAAAAGGTACGATTCTAAAACAATTTGTAGAGTAGATGCATAGCAAACTGTCTTAGCTCCTCATAGTCTACAAATAATATCAAACTACAGAAAAGACTTAATAGGAGAGTACATCCCCATTCCCTTGTCCACTTTTAGATTGTGTAAGAATAACGTGAACCCAAAGGATATGGTGGTCACCTGATTCATGTCAATTGTCTGAATTGCATTTCCACGAGTAAATATAATTGCATGGTTTTGATTCTCAGGTTTTCCTTCACCAAGTTTTGGATTTCCAGGTAATTTTATGGAATATATTTCCTGGAACACCAACCAAATCGTCAACAGAAAATAAATAAGCATCAATGAATATATATATATATATTATAAAAACTACTAATCAAAAATAAAATATTATAAAGCAAAAGGTTTTTTAAAAAAAAGAGTACACCAAAACTAGCTAAAGCTACAAACAGAATTATCAACTAATCAAACACGATCAATACTCCAATCTATAGAATATTATAAGGCAAAAAGTTTAAAAAAAAAAAAGAAAAAAAAGAAAAAAAAAAAAAGAGTACTCCAAAACTGGCTAAAGCTACAAATAGAATTATCAACAAATCAAACACGATCAACACTCTAATCTAACGTACAAAAAGAAATATTCAAAAGGCCGCCAAGCATAAGTAGGAAAAAGAAGAGAGAAAAGAACTGCGAAAGAAAAGTGATGCTACTACTCAACAGTAATTGCATTATAGGAAATACAAGACTAACAAAAACATAACACACTGTGAATACAAGTACTCGGCAGTAATTCATCGATTAGCATTTAGTACCATATGGAAAACTTATGCGATGTTTGGCAATGCAAGTCAGAACCAAAACTTTTAGTTGCTACTTTGTAAAGCTCTTACATGCTCTAGTGTCGAGGAAAAGTGTGTCATGGTGTAAAGCTCTCACATGCTATAATGTTTTCAACCAAAATTGGTTCTAACCAATGCTCCCAAACACCATATTAGTTCGATAAACACAAAATCTACTAGTGACAAACCCAAATGTATCCCTAACAAAATCTATCAAGAACAAGAATCTGGAAATTGGAACTATAAGATTACACACACACACACACACACATATATTGTGGAGACTGTAAGAGATATTTTTACCGAGTGTAGATTTCAAAATTAAAAGAATAAAACGACACAGATTCACTGGTAACAAAGGAATCAAATAGGAAAATTGCAAGTTATAATGTAACAAATAAAAAAGCAGAAGCACGGATATGAATGGACAAAGGTAAAGACAACCGACCTTGTCTTTCCCATTGATATCACCCTTAACGAGCTTCGAGTAATATTCGGCGTGCACTTTACCCTCCTTAAGAGTTTCAACATCATCAATAAACGCGACACGAAGTGCTTCATTTCTGTCCGTAGATGAAATATAGAACAATTAACACAATTGTTTAGCATATAAAACTACTATTGGAATGTAGGTGTCACGTTATAAAGTAATGGACGAATCCAAGAACAGAGTAAGGATGAAGCAGGGCAGAACTTTACCGTTGCATAAGTAAGGCAATATCAGCAGCCTCAGGTTTTTTATCCTCTTTCTGTTTACCATATATTTGACATGTTACTACATATGTAAACTTCAGGTCTGCCTGAGCCCGCGCTTCAGGAGACAACTCAAAACCTCCAGTCTCAGTTGCATCATTACTGGATATTGCAGCCTCCAAATCTGAAATCGCCACTACACAATGACTTATATGGCAATGCAAAATAATATATATATATATATATATATATATATATATCTATATATATTTTTTTATATATATTAAAAAAGAAAACCCTTCTAACCTCCAGAATTCAGTCTCTCCAAATAGGTCTGAAGCATAAGAGCTTTCCTATAGTACATCATCCCACGAACTGCAAAAATCAACTTGATTATTTAGGACCCAAAACTAAAATCATGAAATATATTAACTCATGCCACATTTAATGACTAAATGCAAAAGATATTGCTCGTAGCCACAACATCGAGGAAGCAACAAACTATAACATAACAGCCGCATCAATGAGAAAAACAATAATAAATAAAATTAAAATAAAAACGATGACAATGAAAACAGTAAAAAAGAATCATCCAGACGTGAAAAGAGGGGAAAAAATAGTACGCTGTTTGGAAAAAAAAAAATGCTTCCACTTCAAAGCATGATAGGAAAAAACATTTTTTATGCATAAGAAACATTAAGAAATCTCAGTCAAATATTAGAAGTTACATATTTTTCAAATTATAATCACACTGGTTGCCTGATGATACTATAGCTAACACAGATATAAATGGAAGTAATTTACAGAGATTAAAATACCAAAAAAAGAAAAAATGATAACAGTGCCGAGGAATTCAATCTTTCAAATTGGTATATGAATATCATTAAGAAGTACGAACATACAAAACCGGTCAGCATAAGAAAAAAAAATAGAATCTGAAGACTATTAAGAACAGACAAAACTGGTTAACATAGGAAATAAATATGAACAAAAAGAATAAAGGCATACAGAGCAAGGAGAAACGTTCAAGTGTATACAAAAAAATTGACATAATGCAAACACCTACCAGTTCTGGCCAAGGTTTGACCCCTGTAGGAGGCCCAAAACCGAAGCTCCAAAATATCGCTGGGACTGTCAGCAAGTTCTGATTCATGAGCATTTTCATCACGGCCAATTCGAGCAAGAAAGTTTTTCCACTCATCTGCATGCATGACAGCATCACAGTTAATACCATAAGGCAAGAAGCCCTTTTAGCAACTACATTCTATCTGCACAAGACATACAAATCTAAGAGGAAGAGATACAGCGGGATTCTGCAAAATGACACCTAAAAATGACAAGCTCCGTATAATTATGAAACAGGAAAACACAATATGGCTACATTTGTAACACAAAACGAAGTTGACGATCTTTTCAACCATTTTTTTAAGCTAAGGATAAACCAGTAAAGATCAACATAGGAACCACACAACTAAGGAAACAAAAGGCATAAATATACTGCTTGTTAGTTTCCAGAATAAATGTACCTGGGTATATTTTTTGGAGGTAAAACAATATTGATATTCCATCCTCATTTTTCTTCCGGAGTTCATTCATACTATAAAGCACAATCTCTGAATAATACGGTGTAAATACACTGCAGAAGGGTGCACATAAAAGTAGATGAGTAAAAGATTTAGGGGACAACACAATTCATGATTAAATAGATATACGGCAATTATCACCTGAAGGAAAGCATCTCATTCACAGGTTTTGCCATAGGCATATCCATGAAAAGGGAATTTGTGAAAAACTGCAGCCTACGCCTAGCCTCCAGATTTTTGGGAACATTTGCAGCTGAATCTTTGATGGTTAGCAATGAATGGAGTCTTTTCACTTGTGACCTCTGCACATCTTCCTTAATTACATCTCATAGACAAATGATAAAGCAAAAAAAAACAGAGAAACAAGGAAAACTGCCTGCACATACCAGCTCAGCATCTTTGGGCCACTTTATCTTCGTAAAGAGACGACCTTCTGTCCTTGCTTTTGACAACAAATTCCACGTTTCATAGTTTTTACTGAAAAATATTACAGGGCATGTAATAAAGATTAGACTAAAAGACTTCTTCCACAAATACACAGTACATGCAAGCTTGACGTATACCTCATATCAATAGATAGAAAATCATGGCGGACAACATCGTACAAGTCTTGAACAGCCTTAACAGCACCTTTCTCCATATCTGATGTTTCACCTTCTTTCTGTACATATAATATAAGAAGTAAGTACAAGACAAAGTGCCCATATCGGAATACCACTTGCATGTACATCATAATACCGGTAGATTATTCCCAAAATATTTTAAAAACAGAAAAGGAAAGCTGAAAGAAGCAAGATCATTTTCTGTGAATCGCGGTTTGGAATTGTGTATACAAGGACGCAATTGTACAGACACTCATACAGGAAAAAAATCACAGATCCAGATATCCATGACAGGAAAAGTAGTAATTTTAAGTTTCCTCTTTCCTTTTTTACCCCTCATGCTAGCACTTCTTACCCTTTGGTTTAATTTTGTTCTCCCAATAAAATTTCCCAGTTAAATAAACAAACATACATATCTCTTCTAGAAGGGTTGGAATGGAAACATAAGAATTCGTATCTAAATCTATGAAATGAGTTTATAGTATATTTTCTAAATGCTTATAATAAAAACCATACGAAGGTTGTCAATTGCACAACCAAACCATCAAAATACTTTACTGCGTTCAAGCGTTAAGTGATCAAAATACGGGAACAGAATACTGAAAGAAAGGAAAGCGAAATCAACATGCCTAACCGTATAGAGAGAGAGAGAGAGAGAGAGAAACCACAACTACCACACACATCCATGATAATGTTCTCAAAATTATACGAACCAGAATCCCCATCAATGCAAATACTCTCGATATCACAAGCGACAGCTTATTTAGTTGAAAATCAACATGAATACTCCTTTTTGTTATGCTTGCATGTATATCATCATATATCCTTTCAACCCTGAAAGAAAAAAGAATAGTTTCTGTCAGTGGTAAATCAAATTTTCAGTCAGAATACAACTAGAACTAAAAAGTTTAGTTCTTCTTGCAATTATCAGTCACAGCAGCCATAAAAAAGCCTACAAAGTTTGTAGCTTCTATTGGGAACTTACCACATCTTTCCTTCTTCGTCCAATATGTTTGTCAGAATAAGCCTAAGTGAATGAAAGCACTCTTGGACAGCATATTTCATGTAATCATCTCTTGAAATTCTATCCCAAAGTTCCTCCTGTGAGTCTCTGGTCTCCGTAGCTAAGTCCTTGGCAAGATATATCTATATAAAAAATTGTTCACGGCATTAATCTAAGTTACTTACTTAAATACCCAAATATATCATTGAAAACAAACTTTCTTTGTCCAAAATTAAATGCGTGGAAAGACTTGCAATTAATAAAAGCAACTAGTGACCTTGCTAGCAAGAAGAAAGAGGGGCCACTGGACCAAAGGAAGACTTCCAGAATTTTTAGGCATTTCGAGCAATTCCATTTCACTGCAACAAAATTTAGGGCCAAGAAGAATGGCAACAAGTAACGTTAATAATCCTGCAGAACTCCAAGGCGCCAACGAAATAAAAATATAGATTTTAGTGCTCACTGGTTCGTGATATAATCTTCTTCCCTAAGATTTTTTATGATTTCATTCCAAAACGGAGAGAAGCGAGCAGCATCAACCTTGTTCTTGTCTACAACCTTCAAATGCAAAATTTTGTCAGCTCATTAAAGCTATCTACCCAAATTTTAATATGAGAATGACAATAGTAAACTAAACATGGGCAAGATCTCTCAAAGAACCCTAGTAGCAAGTGGTCATTAATCCACTCATTGATGAGCATGATTTGGTTCGCCACAAGGAACTAGAAAAGAAAAATTTTAAATTGACTAAAAAAAAAGACTATTAACAATGGCCTATTTGTAAGATAGTCACTAATTTTCATGATAGCATGTCCATGAAAATGTTGCAATCCTTGGCATTAACATCTAAAAGGACGCTTTTTCATTTTTCCGACATTATAAACTGTTATATTAGAAACTAGAAACTAAAATTGTGTCAACGTTAGTTCTTTTGGTACAACTCACCTCACTGGAAGACTGGTGGGAAGTCCTGCAAAAGAAAAGCTACACTCAGATTTCCAGTGAAAGTAAAGCATTCACTTCAACGTGAAAGCAGTTACAGTTTATGTTTCCTTGCCATCCATAGTGGAATGTATTCATATTGAAACAGGGAAAAAAATGCCAAAAACGCTAACAGAACATTGACTTGCCAGTAACGGGAAATATAAACAAATAGAGAAACCACCAATGGCACATTTACAAGCCAAGAATGCCAATTTTTTAGGAATGATTCAAAGTCCACATATTTCTTGTTTTACTAGCAATGATACGGAATAACGTGACGGAATTAGATCATGGTGGCAGAAGGCAGATTGTGATTCCCATTCCCAATAATGTGAGAAACTTTTCTTTATTCCTACATAATATTAAGAAATCTTTCATTAACATTTCTTTGGGCACATTTCGGTAATAAAGAGTCCAGCTCCTTATTTTTTAATTTCCATTTAGGTGTTAACCAACTTAAAAAAATTCTCATTTTGATTTTCAAGGATGTTTATAAACACCTGCATGTTTCCTTTTTCAAATTCCTTTTGAATCTCATTACTTCTTACTTCTTACCCTCATTATGAATTAGCAAAATGTAGTCAAGTATAATTACCTGTTAGAAAGGCGTGCATAAAGATTGTTCATAAAAGCTCCTGGAAACTGCTCAAAAAGCTTGTGAAGCGCTTCCAAGGACCTAATCTGGAAATAGACCAAAATAAATTAGCAAATACACAAAAAAACATCGTAAACATAATTGATATAAACTCCAATCAGATAAAATAACTCACTTCTCCTAGACGATCTCTGGCCCCAAGCAAAAAGCCACAAACAGCCGATGTAACAGTGTAAAACACATGGATATCTAATAGATAGATCTGCAACATAAAGAGAGAAAGTCAGGAGAGAAAGGCGGGAAAACAGCACCAAGAAAGCATGAAATCGCAGAATGATTGCCACTGCAACAAATTAGCCATCAACTTGACATCAACTAAAACTGTTTCAGAATTAATAATTCTGATGATTTTATTCACGAACTAATAAGTGCATACGTAGGAGATGGACGGAATCCCATACTCCTACAAATCAGGAAATAAAAATAACTAACTCCTAGATATTCCTAGAATATTCCTCGATATTGGCTTGCAGGCCACTATTCTATAGATTTGGTTTTTAAACAAATCTAGTAAAAGAAACAATAAAATAAAATCAAGATTAACTTCCGTAACAACTAAAATCTAAAAAAAATCTGAGGATTTCTACACCACCCTCAAGCTGGTATGTAAATATCATGCATTCCCAACTTGTCAACTAGATCCTCATGGCTTGGTTTATGAAGTCCTTTTGTAAGGATGTCTGCAATTTGCTCCTTAGTTGGAACATACGTCAAACAAATTCTTCCGTTATCTATCTTCTCCTTAATGAAGTGACGATCAACTTTAACATGTTTGGTGCAGTCGTGGTGAATTTGATTTCATGCTATACTCATAGTAGCCTTGTTGTCACAGTATACCCTCATTGGTGAGTCCACGAAAGTTTTCAACTCATCCATTAATCTCCCTAGCCAAATTCCTTCACATACCCCATGAGCTAAAGCCTAAAATTCTACCTCTGCGCTGCTTCTAGCAACAACTGTTAGTTTTTTACTCCTCCAGGTTACCAGATTTCCCCACACATAAGTACAATATCCTGAAGTAGATCTTCTATTGACCGTTGAACCTACCCAATCTGCATTCGTATAAACTTCAATTAATCCGTGATCTCCTTTTCTGAAGAATAGCCCCTTTCCTGGTGTACCCTTCAAGTACCTTAATACTTGGTGGACAGCTTCAAGGTGTTTCTTCTCGGGTGAGTGCATGAATTGACTAATTACGCTCACAACAAATGCAATGTCCAGCCTCGTATAAGAAAGATAGATCAATTTTCCTACAAGCCTTTGGTACTGCTCACGATCCACTTCTTCACCTCCTTCACTATCAAGCTTAATATTTGACACTGTGGACGTGTCAGCAAGTTTACATCCTAGCATTCTTGTCTCTTGTAGAAGGCCGAGCACATATTTTCTTTGAGAAACCATGATCCCCGCCTTGCTTCTTGCAACCTCCATGCCCAAGAAATACCTCAAAGTCCCGTGATCCTTGAGTTCAAATTCACCCGCTAAGTACTGCTTTAATCTACTAAGTTCTTCTTGGTCATCTCCTGTCATGATAATGTCATCCACATATACTATTAAAATAGCAGCTTTTCCCTCCTTAGACTGCTTGAAGAAGAGCGTACGTTCAGTTTGTGCTCGAACAAAATCTCGAATCTTTTTAGCTTGTGTAAATTTTTCAAACCACTCCCTTGGAGATTGTTTGAGTCCATAGAGTGATTTTTTCAATCTACATGCCAAGTGTGGAGCCTTCTCAAAACCCGACGGAGGATCCACATAGACTTCCTCATGTAAGTCGCCATTGAGAAAAGCATTTTTTAAATCCAATTGCTGGAGTGGCCAATCAAGGTTGGCTGCTAATGACAATAGTACTCTCATAGTATTAAGCTTAGCTACAGGGGCAAACGTCTCCTAATAGTCAATGCCATAGGTTTGAGCAAATCCCTTGGCTACAAGTCTCGCTTTAAACCTGCTAATACTTCCATCTGAATTGTACTTAACTGTGAACACCCATTTACACCCAACAATTTTCTTACCTTTAGGTAGTTCAACAATTTCCCAGTTATCATTTTTCTCTAAAGCCCTCATTTCTTCCAACACAGCTTGCTTCCAATTTCTATCTGCATGAGCATCCTGAATATTTTTTGGAACTTTTGTCTTGGACAGGGATGTAGTAAAAGCTCAAAATCCAGGAGACAATTTAGCATATGAAACAAACCTTGAAATAGGATGCTGAGTACACAATCTTGTTCCATTCCTGAAAGCAACAAGTAAATACAAATCACCAGAAGACATGTCAGTGATACTCATAGGAGCAGGTTCTTCACCATGGGTCTCAGGCTCAAATGTCTCAAAGCTAGGAGCCAAGTTTGGTTCAAATTCTTGAGATGACTGAGCTTCGGGGTTATTATATCTCTAAGGATGATTTCTTCGTGAGTAAACAAGCAGATTAGGTCGATTAACCGAGATGAGGGACTTGGACTTAAAGGATTCAACCAAGACTGAGACGAGGGAGACTGAGATGAGGGACTTTCCCTTGTTTCTAGATTACCCGTGTCTAGACTATATGTGGAGGAAACAGTAGGAGGAGGAGTTAAGTGAGACTAAAAGGAGACATCTGTGTCTGACTGAAGTGGTTCCTAAGGCTCATATTCACTTAATGCCTCCCCTTGAAGAGGAGGCTTGGAAAAATAAGGCCGAGACTCATTAAATGACACATCCATGGACAAAAGCATGCGGCAAAGTGTGGGTAAGTAACATTTGAAACCGCGCTGAGTGGGTTAATATCCTATGAACACACATTTGATTGACTTGAGCCCAAGTTTGGATCAGTGTTGACTAGGTACATGAACAAAGACACTATAACCGGAAGTTGAGGGGTAAATCAAAAAGTGATCGAAATGAAGGATAATTTTTTAACAAAAATGATAATGATGAGTTAAAGTTTAATACTCGGGAAGGCATTCTATTGATAAGATGTAAAGCTGTCAGAACGGCTTCACCCCAAAGGTAATTCGGTATATTCATAGTGAACATTAGGGCCCTAGTGACTTCAAGGAGATGACGATTTTTCTGTTCTAAGACACCATTTTGTTGTGGTGTGTCAGGACAAGAACTTTGATGTATGATCCCATTAGTTGCTAGATAATCACCTAAGAGAGAATTAAAGTACTCCTTTCCATTAGTTGTACAAAATATCTGCATTGATGCTTGAAACTGGTTTTTAATCATGGAGTGGAATGTTTGAAACGTTTTTCCTGCCTCGGATTTTTCTTTGAGGAGGCAGAAACAACAAACTCTTGTGTGATTATCAATAAATGTTATGAACCAGCAGTTTCCAGAAATATTTAGACACGCGAGGGACCCCAAATATCACTATGAATCAAAGTAAAGGGACGAGACTCTTTGTAAGATTTAGCTGGAAATGATGTTCAAGGCTGCTTTGCCAATTGGCAGAAATCACAATGAAAAGAACCTGGATTTTTATTGATAAACAAATTTGGTAATAAGCGTTTGAGGTAAAAGAAATTCGGCTAGCCTAACCTATTATGCCACAATCTTATTACATCGTCACAAGACACAGAGGAAGATGCACTCTCGGTGTTTAATGCTTGTTTCTCAACGTATCCATCATCCCCAAAGAAATAAAGTCCACCTTCCACTCTAGCAGTCCCAATCATCTTCCCCGATCTTTGCTCCTGCAATTCACACAAAGGAGGAGAAAATTTAGTAACGCAGCCAAGGTCCCTAGTCAGCTTATTAATAGAAATCAAATTGCAGTCTAGACCGAGTACACATAATACTGATTGAAGAATGAATGTATCTGACAGTCAGATGGAACCTCGACCCACAATGGTGGAATAGGTGCCGTCAGCTACCTTTACCCGTGAACTTCCATAGCATGGTTGGTAAGAATCAAATAAGGGTCGGTTACATGTCATGTGATCTGTGGCCCCAGAGTCAAAGAGCTAGGGCTGCTACGCATTTTGTTGTGCATGAAAGGCCATACCTTTTTGCGCAAAGTTGCACACTGCAGTAGTTGATTCACTATTATTGGCAGGCAGGCTAAGGAGTTTGTGAAGCTATTCAAGTTGGCTCCTACTTAGGAATACACTAACTTGTTCATCATTAGTACCCAAAATTTCACCTTTCTCTTCTGTTGTTACCTGCTAACCCTTACTCCTGTTGTTCGAGCCTTTGGTCTTAGCATTTGGGGGCCTACCATGGAGATCCCAACACTTTTCTCGAGTGTGACCTGTTTTGTTGCAGCGGTTGCACCAAGGACGCACTCCTCGTGAGTTATCCTTATGATCTCCACCTGTTCGGCCAGAAGAGCCCTTAATTATCAAAGTCGTGGTCTCAGCGGTTCGCTCCCCGGCTGAAGTGATCACTTGATCCCTTTTTCCGAGCATGACATGGCGCCTACTAGCCTCCCATCGTACTTCTGCATATGCCTCGCTGATGGATGGAAGCGGCCTTCTTCCCAGAACCTTGCCTCTCACCTCATCCAAGTCTTTATTCAGCCCAGCGAGGAATTCATACAAGCGTTCCTTATCAAGATGATTTTTGAATTTGACATTTCCTTCTAAATCTCCCCAGTCTGCTTCGTAAGACATGTCGAGCTCCTGCCAGAGAGTTTGAAGGGTGTTGTAATACTCCGTAACATCGAGGCTGCCCTGTGGCATATCTTTGAGTTTATTTTTTATCTCAAAGACCTGAGAGACATTTTCGAGATCTGAGTAATTCTCCCTTACGGCATCCCAGATAGCTTTTGCTATACGAAGGAAGAGATATGTGCGACTGATATGAGATTCCATTGAGTTGATCAACCATGCCATTACAATGGAATTATTGAGTTCCCATGAGGCGTATGAAGGATCACTAGGCTCAGGTTTTTGAATTTCTCCTGAGATATAGCCCATCTTGCCACATCCACGTATTATTAGTAGAACGAACTGAGACCACTAGAAGAAATTTTTCCCATCGAGCTTGTGATTTGTTATCTGCAGCCACTGCCCTTCTCCAAAGGACGCAGACGTTTGGACTAGAACCAGCACTTGAGATGTCGTTGACGAGGACGTCTCTTGCTCTACGCTCATCATCGTGTTTCAGGAAGAAAAACGAGAAGAATTGCGATATACAGCGTGTGGCTTGGATACCATAAAACTGTTTCAGAATTGGTGATTCTGATGATTTTATTCACGAACTAATAAGTGCATATATAAGAGATGGACAGGATCCCATACTCCTACAAATCAAGAAATAAAAATAAGTAGCTCCTAGATATTCCTAGAATATTCCAAGATATTCGCTCGCAGGCTACTATTCTATAGATTTGGTTTTTAAACAAATCTAGTAAAAGAAACAATAAAATAAAAACAAGATTTAACTTCCGTAACAATTAAAATCTAAAAAAACATCCGAGGATTTCTACATCAACTATTCAACGTAAAAGTTTAAATAAATTAGTAGTAAACAACCTAAAAGAAGGTAATCACAATTTACTGGGTCAGGATTCCCTAAAAGGAAATGAAAAGCATTGGGGTTT
Organism: Artocarpus hirsutus; assembly: GCA_946598075.1. Taxonomy (NCBI): domain Eukaryota; kingdom Viridiplantae; phylum Streptophyta; class Magnoliopsida; order Rosales; family Moraceae; genus Artocarpus; species Artocarpus hirsutus. The sequence continues at coordinate 12,711 of CAMOHE010048732.1, read as the reverse complement.
TGTCCAAAATAGATCCCGTACACATTGGATTTGTGTCCAGGCATCATTTTTCTGACAGTAATCTTTGCATTAGGGTCTGATAAATATTTTTCAGCATGGTACAGAAATATTGTAACTTTTTCATAGCTTTTTTTTGTGGCTTTGTTTTGTCGTTCTAGAGGATAACTCTTCCTTCTTTTTGTGTACATATTTTCCTTTCATCAGTAGATATTTTCCGTTTCTCTTAAAAAAATAAAAATAAAAATAAAAAATAAAGAGCCCTTACAGCTACTACGGGAGCCCATAAGCTAACAACAGTCCAGACATTATAGTTTTCTGCAAACAAGGCAAAAAGACTTTAGTTAAATGGTCAAATAGTACAATTTCCTGCATTCAACATCTGAAAACAAAAGCAAAAGGCACACGTAGTATATCATAACAAAGACGTAACATAACAAACAAAGCCAGATTTTTTAAACACTTGATGATTTAAACAGTTAAAATTCCAAAAACGAAAACAATCAGTGCCTTACCTTGAGATATGAAGCTATGCCAAGAATATGGTATTTTTTTCATTTTCACTATTGTCTGAGTTGGCCCTACTAGTGGCTTGATCTGCAAAAAACAAACATATAAACTCACTCACACTATTAAAAATAAAGCCAGCAGAAAATTTCATTCGTGACTAACCTGGAGAAAATAGGCAAATGAAAACTTTGCACCCAAAACAACAAGCCAAAACAGCATATACCTGCGAGATTGCAAAACAATTTTCTGACAACTTCCAGTCACCTCTAACACGTACCAATATAAAATAATGTTGAAAACCATTTGGAAGAATTTAATTACCACCATATTTTTTCAAAGAATTTAGTTGCCACCATATTTTCCTTTTTACGAACAGATCATGATTCAGAATACTCCTCTTATACATATACATATATATAGGAAATAAAAATTTCAAAACTACTTTTCTCACAACCAGGTATGATAAATTCAAGATATCATATCTATAGAGAGAGAGAGAGAGAGAGAGAGAGAGAGAGAGAGAGAACAAAACAAATTACTTGAAGAAATCAGTGGTCCTCTCATACATGCCACGTCCCACATAATAGCGTTCCTTCAAAAATGAATACACTAGTCAATAAAACCATTTAAAAGGTTTTACCCTTTCTCGTTGATAGTTATCAATTGGAAAGAGGGAAGTAGCGGTGTTTCTTGTTTTTGCTTTAGCTGTTTTCTGATTTTGTTTAAGCCTCATTTGTATTCTCTTTTGTTTTATTTTATTTTGTATTATATACTCCTATATACCGTGTAGGTAATTTTTATCAATGAAAGGTCGTTTATTATCAAAAATATAAATATATAAATCCAAACCAACCAACAATATTGAAAGTCAATACATAAACGAACCTGGCGCATCCATTTGATAAAGCGAATGATGGGCCAGCGATCGCATTGATTAGTCAACTGGTGGCAGGCAGGAATCCGCATGAGGAAACTAATGAAAAATTGGATGCCAGCATATATGCCAATGACTATCAGATACAGTCTGAAAATAAGAGGATTTCCATTTCGTTCACTTTCTTCTTGCAGTGCTCTCCTGAATTTGAAAAGGAAATGTTACCTTTGACTCAGAATTAGACAGAAAGCCCAAGGATATCCAGGCAGAAACAAATGATGGAAGAAACGTAGAGAAAGGAATAAATACGTACACATAAAGGAAAGTTATGACGACTGAAGCAAAACTAAACCAAATAAAACGGAGAAAAATACGAGCAACTGCAAGGCGCCGTGTTGTAGAATATGCTCCATACATCATTATAACATCTAGGACACCTGGATGAACGAAATAGGATTTCAGTATAAAGAAAATTAACTTGAAAAATGTAACAATGAAATAGGACTGAGGATTAATTAGAAAGTTAGGAATTGAAAGCACAAGTGAACACGATACACAAAGCGTTGTTTCTACACAAGATAAATACATACTCTCAAAAAACTTCATGACAGCAAATGTTGGGCCAAGACTCAGCACTTCTCGAAAGGTCTTCGCATTAAGATTTCCTTTATTAAATGCAATAATGGTGAGTCCCTGAAAATAGGAGAGAAGATGAATCTATTAATAACATAATAGCTTATAGTCTTGGAGGCAACGAATCTTACACCTTAAAATATATATATATATATATATATATATAGACACACACATATATATCAAAAGCTAAAACAGAATAAAAGCACAATTGCAGAAAGAAAAAAAGAACAAAAAGAATGAAGAATATTCAACTACAGATTCTAAAAAATCCCTCTCAATGACCAGAAGACAGTAGATATATGTGAGATACTCAGATTCACTGCAAACATGCAAACCTGGAACATCATCACAAGGAAGATCCATAGACGATGGAAGCTATGATAAAGATGAAGAAAAGTTCGGTGCTCCACAAAAGATGTTTTCCCTCGATGTTTACTTCCACCAGATTTAAGCATCCCCTTTTTCAGAAAAATAAAATCAGCAACACATTTAGAGGTGGAGTTAAGGCCATATGGACCACAATACCAGTAGTAGTAAAATATCCTTATGCCCTGTTTGCTGGGCAGCATGTGTATGTGCACATGCACACGTGTTATATGTATATGCATATGCCTATGTATGCATGCATACATACATGTACCTATGCAAATATAATATTCATCAGAAGAAAGTAGCCAACCTTCTTGGGTTTTGGCTTTTGAAAGAAAAGTGAATTTCTGCGCCATGGCCAGCCAAGTTCAAAACAATGAAGTGACCTGAACAGAAAACTGTTAGCCTTTAAAACACGACATTCGCTATGAGCACGCAATGCTTCAAAAATCTCACCAGAAATACTCGTTAAAATCATCATAATTGCGCCATGCAGAATGAGGTGCTCGTCCATTATTGTTGTTTGCAGCTTCCTGTGCATGAGAACACTTTATTTTTTAGAAGTGAATATTAGCCAGCGATCAAAATTTTTGCAAAATGTTAACCAGCAATCATGTTAATCAAAGTGTTTGCAAAAGAATGAGAAACACGAGAATTACTATGATAATCTGTTCCTATGTGTTAATCAAACAAATGGAAAGTTACATAATCGCCCTAGGAATACAGTTTTCTAGGTCAATGCACGCCACAAGCTTGATTTGTTGCAGTTAAAGTTCTCCTTTCAGAATAAACTGATTGTTGCTTGCAATTGTACTTCTTTTTAGTAGGAACTTCCATTTCCAGTAACAGGGATATATGGCAGCACAGCATGTGTGTGTGTGTGTGTGTGTCCACAATATGCAAACTTCCTTTTATTGATAAGAGTCGATTCAAAGGAAAGAGGATAAAGATCCTTAAAGAGCAGCAGAGCTTAAAACAAAACAAACAGAAAAAATCCATATAACAAAGAAAATCTACAAAACTGAAAACTATTAGCTCCCAATAACATCTCAATAGACAAAACGAACTGCAAACAAATAAACAGCTATGAGCTTTAAAGTGAATTTGAAGAAAGAGATTCCTTCTTGAATGTAAAGTGAAGAAAAAGGAATAAATTCTTTCATTCAATATCTCAAGTAAAAGATTGTCAGAGAGACATACTGCAGCCACAACATCATACAAAGGAAAGATAACTTGATCAAGGAACGAAACACCATTCTCAGATTTGCAACTATTAGCAGGCTGTGCAATCTGCTGTCTCAAAATCTCATCCATTTCCCTTGCCATCTGCACACCAAAGTTGTGATTCACAATGCTAAATGGTAATCGAAATAATAGAAAGAATATGAAAAAGCAGCTTCCACAGAAATTCAGATAAAATAAAGAAATAATGTAGCCATGGACTAAAGTGAGAGACAAGGATACTCAAAATGACAGCAAAGAGACCATACAAGGGAACAAACGACAATAAGACTGACAGAGAAGCATCTTAGGCAATAAGTGTTGGAAGTAATGAACTTTTTCTTAACAAATTATGAAGTAACTGACTCCAATCAATTTTTTTAACATAGAAACCAAAACCAGAAAAAAAACCCCTTCAACGATTTAAACGAGCTTCAAACTGGTTGACGTTACAGGACAACCAGCAAGAGCTTGATCTAATAAAAAGAAACCACCTCAAAGGAATGTATTTTTGTAAGAAAAAACAAATAAATGTTTTTGGAAAAATTAAGTGGATGGCCGGTGTTGACCACCCCGAACTTTTTGTTCTTTTAGATAAATAACCGAACTTTTTTTTTTAAGGCAAATGGCCCTTTCTCTTAGTGGTTAGTCAATAATAAACCTACGGTTTATCACTGATAAACCGATAAATTATTGATTGTAATTGGTTACTCGCAAACTCATATTGGTTAATCAGTGATAAACTATATGAATCAATAAATCACTAATTAACCATTTTTTATATGATAAATCACTAATTAGCCATTTCTAAAAACAGCCATTTCCCTAATTTAACAAAAGTTCAGTCATTTACTAAAAAAAAACCCATGAAAACAGCCATTTACTTTGAACCTCAAACCTTTTTTTTTTTACAAAAAAAAAAAAAAAAGGAAGAGGGGGGTTATGGCACCACCTTAGCGGATATTAAAACATCATATCTACTAGCAAATGCATCCTAAGTTGCAGTGGTGGCAATCTATTCCATCATAAGTAATGTGAACCAGATGAGAAATTCCAGAGGATATGAACAACATTGTTAAAATGTTTGATGTTCGCACAACCATGAGAAAACAGGGCCCGTTATCCAGAAAAAAAACAGCTAGTGGTTTACTTACATGATGGAATATGTAGCACAAGCATTCCGGAAGAAACCTGATATTGGCTGCTTCTCCCCATATTAGAAAGTACAAGGAAACAAAAAGTAGTTTTTTTTCCTTGCTAACAACTTCAAAACTGAATTCCATTAACATCCCATAAGTCTCAATCACTATAAGCCAATACTAAAATAATGAACAGCGAGAAACACTAGAAAGAGATATAGATATCCATACTTGCTCCAAACTAGCTGAATACCCAAGTAGTTACACCATTTAATATAGTTATCGAGGGACTTTTGGAATACGTTTTGCACTGCAGCCTCATCCAATTCCTGAAGCAACAAAAAAACATATTCAGACATGAAAAATATCAAACTATTTCAGTCTGAACACGGATTTGTTGCATAATAGATTTCTAGCACAAAAAACCCATTTCTGGGGAAAATAGAATATATACACCAAACACAGATAATAGAGTATCTTGTAATGTTGTTTAAGTTACACCTTTCTACATACAAAATCCCCAAGCCAATCCAAACTCTTAAGCAAGGGCTCAGACTCGATCCAAACTCCATGGTCTAAGTTATAACAATGAAGCATCTCCAGGACATGGAGAACTCGAAAGTGGTTCCATTAAGGGCACAAAACAAGAAACCAAACCCACAATTCAATGAAATTTGATATAAACTAAACCTACAACTGCAAGAAGACAGAAAATGCGACACTAGAAGAGCAACAGTGTTAGCCGCCTTTGGCATATCGACGCCAATGAAATGCTTTTAGTACATATCACATCTCTGTTGGGAAAGAAGTTTTGAATAAGCCTAAAGAAGAGCCATGAGGAAAAATTTCAAGGGGAGTGAGAAGCTTGAAACGTTTATCAAGATACAAAGAAACATTCAGAACCCAGAGAACAATACATCCCCTAAAGATTACAGGAAAGAAAAACTCGAAGCAAGCACTTTGTACTAGGAAAATCAAATTTAGAGCAAGTCACATCCTATTACATGATTGAAGAAACCCAAAACTTTTTTTTTATAAGAAACAAGAGAATTTTATTAATAAATATTAAAAGCTGTACAGCAGGAGATAAGGAGTCCACCTGAACCCAAAACTTAATAGTAATACCATATAATTTTGAAAGATCAAGTAAAAGTTGAGACAACTAGTTGTAAAATAACAGCAACATGATTTCCAATAAAAATTTCTTCAGAAACCTGAAATTCAAATACAACCTAAAGAATAGGAGAGCCAAACAAATATATAAAAACTAAAAAAGGTGAATCATGAATGATTTGACGAACATAAAAAAATCATAATCCCAAATTCCCAATATTAATCTACACCAAACACAACCCACAGTTAAATGTAGACTTACAGGTTCATTTTCTTCAAGAATATGAAGTTGGGACTGTTCGTTTGCAAGAAGATGAACAATATGTTCACGCTGGTTGGAGACACTATCTTTCTGGCATCATAAATTTTAAGCATTAGAAGAAAAAGGCATACAATCTCACAAAAAATGATTTTGATCAATACAAAGGCTCACGTTTCTAAGCTATCTAAGACAATAAGAAAACAGAAATGGAGCTTAATATACTATGTGATCAAGAAGAAACAAACCTGAAATCCAAAAAAGTAATGTAGAAAATCAAGCATATCAGCTTTCCTTGCAGCAGGAATGGAAAAATCTGCGGGCAATTTCGGTAGGCCTCTGAAATACTTTAATGCTAATATTGCTGCTCGAACCTGGCCATCAATTCATTGCATTAAGACGTGTTATAAACAATAAAAGATGGACTGAAAACAAAATAATAAATAAACCAATTAACCTCGGGCAAAGAAACAATGGCATTTGTTGTGCTAGGAGCATCAAGTGGAATAATATTGTAAGCAATTAGGTCCTCCGTCATAGCCGCGTCAGATTCCATTACCCGTTTCAGCTGCAAAATAAGATAGAATATGCTTTATATGTTAGTCCAGGTATATAACTAAAGGGACGGAGGGGGATTGAAAAAACACCTTGTTGGTTGTCAAATAGTGTACAAAAAGAATATGCTTTATATGTTAGTCCATGTATATGCGCTAAAGGGGAGGAGGGGGCTTGAAAAAACACCTTGTTGGTTGTCAAATAGTGCACAATTTTTTAAAAAAAAAAAAAAAAAAGAGGGACAAGACTCACTTATTGATAATCAAAAAATTTACAATATTAGAGAGGACGTGCTATCCTCCAAGAATCAACACAAAACATATTACAAAAAAGAAGCCCAACTCCTAACAAGGTCAACAAGCTTCCTTAATTATTCTCTCTTTATCTAGCCCCCTGCCAAATGGATGACTCACAAATCCAGGTTCAATTGCTAGACATGCGTGCCCGGCCACAGACTCACAGAAATATGGGTGTTAATAATCACAACTACATCAATGACAATGACAATAATAGCAAAAATGCATGAAGCACAGAAAATACCAAGTGCTTTGACTATAAGTTTCTAACAGATTATAAGAGGACTACACAACCAACCTCATCAGGAATTTCTTGAGATAACTGCTCAAGAACCGTCCCTAAAGCTTTTAGAGTTGCAAAGACCCTTTTCCTCTTAACTCTCTTTCTCTCCAACCTGAGTTCAAGAGATAATAATAAGTAAAGAGATGAATTATGCAGATTGCAGGCCAAGGAAGACACATAAAAATAAGATGAGTTAGGTCAAAAATTAACAACTTACCTTCGTTGTTCTTAAGTAAACATTGTTTATTACGTTTATACAAATAGATAAAAGCAAAGAAAAAGCAAAGTAGTCAGGTTCAAACGATGGTTACATACTCGCCCAAGTTTCCACTGAAAGTACCAGACTCCTTCAGCTTCATTTCTTCTTCTCGTAACTTCTCCACATCATTCTTTTCTCTGTAGAATTTGTAAAACTCTTGCAGACGAGCTATGTCCTGGCTTCTATCTATTACTCCACCCTCCCTCTTTGCTAGTTTTTGCTGAAGACGTGGATCCAAAAAAAAATGAAGACATGAATACATATGCCCATATGCAAAGATGAAATTCTACTACCAAGTGTAAGCTTTGCACAAAATAACAAACAGATTTTGGAACAGAATTTACAGACGTCAAACTAAGCATATACCTTAATGACAGAATTCAGTCCCGTTTTGAACTGTAACACTCCCCGTCCTTCACTGTTAGGATCCAGTTTTTGAGCCAGTGAATATGCATGCTCACACACTGCAGGTGAACCAAAAATGGTATCACCGTAAAACTTTTCCAAGTATCCAACTCTCTCAGAGATTGAAATTAATTTTCACTCAAGACATTGAAAAAGAAAAATATGTAACATACAGATTCTGGAGACATTGGGATCCTCATTCTGGATTTCATCTGCAGCTCTCAGAATGTCATCTATATCCCTATTGTTTGCAAGTGAAGATGGAACATTTCCAGCAATCCCATCGATAGGCCGCCCATACGCATCTTTCCCAGTCCTTTCTCTCCTCAAAACGGAACGAACCAAACGCTCCCACAAATCCTCAGCTTGAGACATTTTCTATAAGACTTATAGCATTTAAAATTTAAAAAAACTTTCAAACTGGATACCTATACCAAATAAAATTGAAGACAAAAATCAAAAATCACAAATCAAACTGAATCTGCACAGAAAAGTTCATTTAATATACAACGAGTCAGACGATAACTTCATGAAAGACAAAGGAAAAGCCAACACTGCACTACTGCAGTGGATAGAGCTCACATGAAATCAACAGTTATTCTTACAAATACTACGCATAAGATTCAAGCAATTTAAGACATAACTAGTCAGTAATTAAACCACAATCATCACCTCAACCTAACTCTATAAGGTCAAAAATACTTCATAGTCCTACACATTTTCTTAGACAGCAAATCATAAGACTCAGGGGAAAAAACAAAAGAAAAAAAAAATCAGAGGTCAGTCAATCAAATCAAGTTTTATGGGGTAAGAAAACAAAGGAAATGCAGCTTTGCCACCCAGCCCTTTCTCTCCTCAATACAAAACGAGCTAAACGCTTCACAAATCCTCGACTCACCACATGGAACTAAATCAAACTAATAGGTTGGACTTTTTTGTTTCTTGTAGCGTTTTTCTGAAAAATAAAAAATGAAAATTGAATTTTTTTCAAACCTATGAACAGAATGGGCTATCAATCCGAGTCAAAAAGTTCAATTGGTGTACAGAGAGTCTGACAGTAACTTGACGAAATACAGTTCAAATGAAATCAACAACTATTTTATCAGTACTAATAGTTACTAAGCATGGAAGTCGAGAAATTTAAGGAAGGACAAGTAATTCAACCAAAAACCATTCCCTCAACCCTTCTGACTGACCAAAATTTGAAAAATTAAAGTAACCAAATCATCACATGAGAAAGTTTCAAGCTCTTGATTTCTACTAAAGTTTCTATGCGCACTGACTGAACTACTGTTCTTAAACTTGTACATGTTTTTTTATGTTTTATGTCGTGGACAAAAAATAATAAGACTCTGGGGAATTTCACAGCAATTTAGGGTTACTAAAGTTGTATCTCTCCTCATCCTTAACGTGAAGTTGATGCTAAACAAAAGACAGATCAGGTCAGTGAATCAAAGTTCTATTGGTAAGAAACAACCTTCAAATGTTCAACGCCAGAGGCATAGGCTCAAAATAACGGACTCTCAATTCACGTTGAAGTATGATTCTGTGTTATGCTCCGTTTGGTCACCGAGAAAGTGAAAGAAATATCAACAGAAACCTGAAGGAAAAAAATTCGGACAAGTGAATCTCGAAAACAACAAAAGAGATACGAGGATCCAAAAATCGAGCCCCCTTTTCGTTTTTCTCCGATCGACTCTGCGCACGATTTATCTCGGCGAACGAAAGACGACTACGAAGAAGCTAAAGAAAATGCAAGAAAACCAGAAATGGCGTACCTAAGAGAACCCGAAATGGCGTGACAAGATAAACCCTAGGGACCGAGTTGAGGACGAGTTGATCGGTCTCCACCAGCTCAGACCGAAAAGCGGGTATCTCTTTCAAAAGGAATAACTCTCTCCTGTTTAATGAGCTTTTTAAGAAGAAGATGATGAAGAGGAAAAAAAAAAACGAAACTTTCTTGGGGGTTTTTTTTTTTTTTTTTTTTTTTTTTTGGACTTTCTTTGGATATTTAAAAAGGGGAAAGCAAAAAGACAAATAAAAAATGAAAAGAAAAGGGGTCCCCCTCCCTTCAAAAAAAGTCCTCAAAAAAAAAAAAAAGATAGCCATCTAAACCATTTTTTTATTTTTTAGACATAAATTATATATTTAATTTAAAAAAATTATTGCTTAATCACAAATTTCTCCCTCACTAATGGTGTCAATGACATTTTGAGAATTAAATTAGTGTTATAATTACAAATTTTATACAAATTTCTCCCTTATTAATGGTATCAACGACATTTACATATTGATTTCATATTTAAAAAACAAAAAAGAAAAGTGTTGGTTGTTATTAAAATGATAAAAATCTTATGTTGACTATCATCGACTGGTTTTTTCTCTGAGTTTTTTTTTTTTAAGATTTTTCCCAATGAGATTTGTTGCTTTATTTAGGGAAAAATTAACATATTATTTTTTTAATTCAACCAAAGCCGTTGGTAAGTGAGAGATTAGTTAAAAAAATTTAAATATTATACGAATGAATTGTTATAGATTAGCAAAGAAATTTAAATACTATAGCAATGAATTATTATACTTTAAAAATTAAATTAGTCTTTAATTCTCATTTAAAAAAGTTATTAAAATGATTAAACGAATGTGAGAAAATAAAATTAAAGAACAAGAATCCTCTAAAAGAACAAAAATAAATGAATAAACAAAGGCGCGAGGATAGAGTAGTCAAACGGAGGACCAGTTTTACCGGCTACAGCCGGTCGTGGTCGCACACGGTAATGGCGAAGAAAGGAAGAGTTGGTCCCTGTAAGACGCGGAGAATTAAGAAAACTTCGGGAGTAAGAAAAATAAGTCCAACTTTGTTGAATCTGATTGGGTGTAGCTGTTGGTCACCGTCTTGAATCTGATCTGGTGTAGGCGTTGGCCGCCGTGTTTGTTTGGGACGCCAATTGGTGGGCTGGACCCAAAACTATGTGGGACAAGAACTGGGCCCTCCCTCCACCAAAAAAAGAATAAATTACAATACATGTTTAAATTATTGTTAAGAAATTAAAATCTAACATAATATTTAAAATATTTTAAAAATATCTTTAATGATATAGTAATTATCTTAATGATATTATATATTGTACTATATAATTACATATAAATAATTTTAATGATATCATTATGAGACATTTGTAGAATTTTTACAAATTAGAGTCGTATTTTAATTCAATAAACGTAATTGGGCCAATTATCTCATTAACCCCCAAAAAAAAGGTCAATAAGGCTTTGTAACTTTTTTTTATGGGTTAATGAGACAATTGGCCCAATTACCTTTATTGAATTGAAATATGACTCTAATTTGTAAAAATTCTACAAATATCTTATAATGATATCATTAACATTATTTATATGTAATTATATAGTACAATATGTAATATCATTAAGATAATTACTATATCATTAAGGACATTTTTAAGCTATTTTGAATATTGTGTTAGATTTTAATTTCATAACAATAATTTAGACACGTATTATAATTTTTTCTTTTTTTATTTGTATAATTAAAATATATCTACAGTTTATAAATATTTTTTATATGTCCTAATATATATATATAAAGACATTAATGACCATAATAATGATATTGTTAGTTTTAATCTATTTTTTTATAATGACTATAATATACGTATTTAAGATTTCAAACGGATTATGATATTATTATATTTAAAAAATCCCTGAAATTACGGTGTTTGTTGTTTAAATTCAAATTGATATCTAAACTAACGATTTTAAAATTTCCTAAAAAGATAAAAAAAATTTATCGACAAATTAGATTTACTGTGAAACATCCGTTATTTTAACGGATATGATTTTTGTAAAATCATATGAATAAAATGTCACTTTAGTATTTTTACTAAGTCTCCGTAGTAAATATTTTAAATCTACATATCATTCACTTCTACCAACATTGTCCCGCTACATTAATGCTTAATTAAGTAGCCTCAACTACTTGAAGACATAGAATTAATTCACCTCAACTACGAGGAGATATCGATATGTTTTCTGAACCACCTTTTTAATGCTTCCTTCATCTTTTTCTACAACTTACCCCATTTGCCCCTCAATTATATTAACATTATTTGCTAAAAGTCTCCATGGGAGACATGATAATATTTTCTTTTAATGCTCATTTAATTATCTCCCGCTCCTTAATTATTTTGATGCTTATTTATTCAACCATCACCACACTCTTCTCTAGTTTCTCATTCTCTCCTTTCTCACTTCAATTTTCAACTAAAGACACAAGGCATAAAGTTCTCTTTACAACCACGACAACTATAATTTCCAGCCACGTTTGAAGCCGTTTTGGAGTCAATACAAGCTTAATTTTTAACCCGAACTTTGGTGTTTTTCAAAAGAGTTTTGAGATAGGTTTTCTTTAATTCAAACTTGGCTTTAGTATGTATTTTCTTCATATTTAATGCATGTTTTCCTCACTAATTGCAAGAAAGGCTAGAGATATAGTTTGATAATGATTTTGGTATAAAACTCATAAGAATATATTTATTATGATTATATAATGCATGCTGCCTATTTTGGAATGGTTTTAAAATTTTAAATGAGAATAATATGCTTTGGGTTTAAGAAAAACTTAACATTCCATAAACCTTATATTATCTCTATGGGCAGTAGCTCTTTCTTAAAATTCTGGGATTAGATGAAAATGAATTTTGTAAATTGGTTTACATATTTTAAAAGTAGACATCCTAAGCTTTCCAACGAGCTATCATGAGCCTAAATCGGAGTTATA
>CAMOHE010048731.1:0-24227 GCA_946598075.1 Artocarpus hirsutus | reverse complement strand
GAGTTCGTTTTTGAGGCGCGCGTTCCACGCAATGTCTAGCCCAGCTCTCGCGTTTCGTCTACTTGCGCACATAAGCGCGTCCCAACTGGTCCTTACACTCTTCTAGTATCTTACCAAAATGGGACCTACCATTGATGTTGATAAGTAATTGAGCAAGAAAATACACACCAGCAAACTTTTTATAACGATTGGAAACCTAAAAATTACCCCTGCATGAATTACAACCATCCATATCCATCTGAACGCCACTATAGGATTGAAGTTTTATTCTCTTAAAAAGGGGTGAAGTACGGTAGACAAAGCACATATATAACAAGAAATATTATTTATTAATAAAATAATATTTCATTGCTTTCAATGTTATAAAAGGATTTATAAGACATGCTGTATATATTACATCTAACAGTCATTGAATTAGTTGTTGCTGAGCTGGATTATTGTTAAGTCGGTTATAACTTATTTTATTCTGTTTCTTCTTTAATAAGCCTTCATGTATATAAATGAGGCTCCTTTGCTTTGTAAAGAATATATATCGAGCAATAAAGAAAAAGGCCAGATACATCCCTCTTCTTTGCTCTGCCCTTTGCTCTCTGTTCTGCTCTTCTTCTTTATCCAAGAATTGCTGATTCAACATGGTATCAGAGAGTTGATCTTCCCTGCTCCGATCGATTTTTTTTGCTTCGATTGATTTCTTTGTTGCTCGTGTCAATTACTTCGTCAAATCATGGAATCTTCCGCCCCTGCGATTTCAGTCACAAGAAATGGCAACTCCGCCATTGACGATCCGTCTAGCCCCTATTTTCTTCATCATTCCGATAGTCCAAGTCTTACGCTCGTGTCGCAACAGTTGTCCGGTGACAATTACGCCTCTTGGAGCCGAGCCATGACCATTGCGCTTTCAGTCAAGAACAAATTGGGGTTCATCGATGGCTCCATCTTGAAGCCCAAAGGTAATGATCTTACTCTTCTTAATTCATGGATTAGGAACAATAACATTGTTATTTCCTGGATTCTGAATTCTGTCTCAAAGGAAATCTGCGCTAGTGTAATTTTTGCTGAATCTGCCTATGAGATATGGATGGATCTGAAAGATCGGTTCCAACAGAGTAACGGACCGAGAATCTTTCAGCTTCGTCGTGAATTGGCTAACCATAACCAAAACCAGAATTCAGTCAGTGTCTATTTTACCAAACTAAAAACGATTTGGGAAGAATTGAGTAATTTCTGACCAGTATGCACCTGTGGAAAGTGTTCGTGTGGAGGAGTTAAAGAACTTCATCAATACTATCAGATGGAATATATCATGGCTTTCTTAATGGGACTAAATGACTCTTATAGCCAAGTGCGTGGTCAATTATTGCTCATGGATCCTCTTCCGCCAATTAATAAGGTCTTCTCCTTAATTTCTCAAGAAGAACGGCAAAGACAGATTGGTTTTCAGACCAATGAAATAGGAGATCTTTCCAACAATATGACTTTTGCTGTTAAAACTGATTACACAGCAAAAACTGGACATCATCGTGTTCCAAATTGTTCAGCTGGTGGTTATAAAGGTCAAAAGAAAGAGAGACCTTTCTGTACTCATTGTAACTTCCATGGTCATACTGTGGAAAAATGTTACAAACTACATGGATATCCCCCTGGATTTAAACCTCGTCCAAGAACAACAAACCAACAATCATCAAGCGGCTGAAGTTCATCAAGTGATTAGTCACTCTAATAAGGATGATGTCACAGATGCAAATCAAATTGGAAATTTTCTCCAAAATCTTAGCACAGATCAATACCAACAATTAATGGCAGTCCTTTCAAGTCATTTGACCACAACTATGAGTTCTCCTAATCAACAGGATAATCCTACTACATCTTATGTCGCAGGTACTTTTTCTGCATCACCAAATCATTTTTTTTCTTCCTCACAAGTTTGGATACTTGATTCAGGTGCATCAAAACACATATGTTGTGATAAGGCTGCATTTATATCCTTGAAACCGATTGTTGGTTCAACTGTATCTTTACCAAATCACGTGACCATAAATGTTCATTTCAGTGGAGATATTAAGCTCACATCAGGCCTAGTCCTTAAGGACGTTCTCTTTGTTCCACAACTCAAATTTAATTTGCTCTCTGTAAGTTCCATTACAGCAGATTCTCAGCTCACAATGGTATTTCTTCCTGATCAGTTCATGATCCAGGAACTTCACACCAAGAAGACGATTGGCAAGGGTAGGAGAATTGAAGGATTGTACGTTTTTGACACACGATGCTTCAATCTGGAGTCCATGACTTTACAAACTTCAGTCAATTCAATTTCTGTTCACACCTGGCATTGTAGACTCGGACACTTATCTCCTAAAAGACTCCAAGTGTTGCAGCCTCAGCTCCAATGCAGAAATTCCTCATTTGATAAAAATGTTCCTTGCTATGTTTGTCCTCTAGCTAAACAGAGAAGATTGTCTTTTATATCCTACAATAACATGTCTCTAGAACCTTTTGATCTAGTCCATTGTGACATTTGGGGACCATATCATGTAGTTGCCCACTCGGGACATAGATATTTCTTAACATTGGTGGATGATTGTACAAGGTTTACATGGTTGTTCATGCTTAAAAGCAAGTCAGATGTTGAAACTGTCATTCCAAAATTCTTTAATCTGATTGAGACTCAATTCAATAAGAAAATTAAAGCTTTTCGTTCAGATAACGCTAAGGAGTTAGCTTTCACGGAATACTTCAGTAACAAGGGTGTCATACATCAGTTTTCATGTATTGAAACACCTCAGCAGAACTCTGTGGTGGAAAGAAGACATCAACACCTGCTAAATGTTGCTCGAGCCTTATTTTTTCAATCACGAATACCTATACAGTATTGGAATCATTGTGTTTTAACTGCAGTTTTTCTCATAAATCGTACACCATCTCCCCTGCTACAACAACGGAGCCCATTTGAAGTCTTATACAAAAAGTCTGTGGATTATTCTCAGTTTCGTGTATTTGGATGCTTAACTTTTGCTTCCACCCTCCAAGTACATAGAACCAAGTTTCAACCTCGAGCTCGCATGTGTGCATTTTTTGGGTTATCCAAATGGAATCAAAGGCTACAGGCTGCTTGACTTACAGTCCAAACAGATCTTTATTTCTCGTGATGTGGTTTTTCATGAAGACCTTTTTCCTTTCCATTCCATCACGAATATAGCTGATATAACTGACCCTTTCCCTCACTTGGTTATACCTCGTTGTTTACCAACTCAGGATCTTTCTTCTCAACCAAGTTCAAATCCTGTCTTCTCAGATGTCTCTCCTATCACACAACCACCAGGTTTTCTTCTTCCTCAACCTTCCCTCAGACGATCTTCTCGACTCACTAAGCCACCTTCCTATTTACAAGACTATCACTGTTCACTCTTAACCTCTCCTTCTATCCCAATATCCTCAAAAGAGTTATATCCCTTAGCCAATTTTATATCCTATGACTCTCTTTCTCCTTCATACAAACACTTTGCTCTCTCTGTCTCCTCCCATTTTGAACCACAATTTTACCATCAAGCAATTCGGTTCCCACATTGGCGAGATGCAATGCAAGCTGAACTCACTGCAATGGAACTCAACAATACATGGTCTATTGTTTCCTTGCCTCCAGGCAAACATACTATTGGCTGCAAATGGGTCTACAAAATTAAGCATAAGTCGGATGGGTCCATTGATCGTTACAAAGCCCGATTGGTTGCTAAAGGCTACACCCAGCAGGAAGGTATAGACTTCACTGATACTTTTTCCCCCGTGGCTAAGTTGGTCACAGTGAAAATGTTATTAGCCTTAGCTGCTTCTCAAACATGGCATTTAATTCAACTGGATGTCAATAATGCCTTTCTCAATGGGGATTTATTTGAGGAAGTATATATGGACCTACCACTAGGATATGACAAACAGGCTGAGCATTCTCACTCACAAAACAAGCTTGTTTGTAGACTTCATAAGTCCATATATGGTCTTAAACAGGCGTCAAGACAATGGTACTCCAAGTTCTCCAATGTCCTTCTTCAAAATGGTTTTGTTCAATCTAGATCAGATTATTCCTTATTCACAAAGGGCTCCGGCCACTCTTTTGTGGCGTTACTGGTGTACGTGGACGATATCATAATTGCTGGTCCATCCATAGATGTGATTCAAGCTCTTAAGACTTTCTTGCACACTCAGTTCAAACTGAAGGACTTAGGCTCCTTACGTTATTTTCTTGGTCTTGAGATTGCTCGTTCTACACAGGGCATTGTTTTATCCCAACGGCACTACACTTTACAACTCCTTGAGGATACTGGATTTCTAGCCTCCAAACCAGCTTCCGTTCCCATGGATCCTAATGTCAAGCTCAATGCCACCAATGGAGATCCTTTACCAACTGTCTCTCAGTATCGCCGCCTTGTTGGGCGTCTATTATACCTTACCCTTTCTAGGCCTGATATTACTTATGTCGTTCAACAATTGAGTCAGTTTCTTGCTCATCCTAGGATTCCTCACTTACAAGCTACTCATCATCTACTCCGATATCTCAAATCTCGTCCTGGTCAAGGACTTTTTTTTTCCAGTTCCTCTTCTACTCAACTCAAGGCTTTCTCTGATGCGGACTGGGGGTCCTGTCCTGACTCTCGGAAGTCCATTACAGGCTTCTGTGTTTTTCTAGGTGATTCATTAATTTCATGGAAAGCCTAGAAGCAATCCACTATTTCTAGATCTTCTGCTGAAGCTGAATATCGTGCTTTGGCGACTACTACAAGCGAATTAGTTTGGTTAACTCAACTTTTGAAGGATTTTAGAGTTACTTCTTCATCACCAACCTTGCTTTTCTGTGACAACCAGGCCGCCATACATATTGCCTCAAATCCTATATTTCACGAACGTACCAAACATATAGAAATAGATTGCCATTTTGTGTGAGAAAAACTTGCTGCTGGAATCATCAAACTCCTGCCAGTTCGAACTCAACACCAGTTAGCAGATGTCTTTACCAAGCCTTTACCAGCCACTTCCTTGTTTTCATTGTTATCCAAGATGGCTATTAAAGACATTCATCGTCCATCTTTGAGGGGGAGTTTTACATCTAACAGTCATTGCACCTAACTAGAATTAGTTTGTTAATGAATTAATTGTTGCTGAGATGGATTGTAAAATGAGATAAGTCGGTTTAAGTCGATTATAACTTATTTTATTCTGTTTTTCCTTTAGTAAGCCTTCATATATACCAATGAGGCTCCTTAGTTCTGTAATTGGAAAATATACCGAGTAATATCACAAGAACCCTTTATTCATCTCTCTTCTATGCTCTTTTCTCTCAAAAAACTGCTCGATTCAACATTCGGCCTCAGTACTTGAGAAGGCTACCACAGGTTGTAGCCGAGCCTTCCAGCTAATATGGCTTCCACTTCATGTCAGGCTGAAGTAGAACGTCTCTTATTCTTGTCATTTGTAAAATCAAAATCTACAAAACCATCTAAACTGAAAGGATTAATCACACTTCTATAAATCAAACCATAATTGAAAGTACTGTTAATATATTTTAGTAACCACTGCGTAGCTACCCAATGTTCTTGTCCTGAATTTGCCATATTCTTAAGACACTCACAGCATAGGCCAAATTTGGCCTAGTGCTGATAATTGTATACATAACAATCCCACAGCACTTGAATATGATATCTTTGCCATCATTTGTTTCTCCTCTTTGGTAACAGGTGCCTGCTGAGCTGAAAGTTTAAAATGTTCTGCAAGTGGTAATCTAACAGTCTTTGCTTGATTCATAGAAAACTTCTGCCCAACTTTCCTCATATAATCTTCTTGCGTCAAACACAGTTTCTTAAGTTTTCTGTCATGCTTAATATCTATTCCAAATTGTTCTTGGCAGGCTTTAAATCCTTCATATCAAACTTAGCACACAAAGCCCTCTTAACATCATTAATAACTGTTATACCTTTGCTTGTAATAAGCATATCGTCCACATACAGAAGCAGATAAACTGCTTTCTCAGTTCCTGTATCCTCATAATATAGACATGCATCATAATCACTTCTTTTGAAACCTTCCTTGAGAATATACAGATGAAACCTTTTACATCATTGGCATGGAGATTGCTTCAACCTATATAGAGACTTTCTTAGTAGACACACTTTTCTTTTTTACCCTTCAATTCAAAACCTGGAGGTTGATTCATGCAGATGATTTCTTTAACTCCATGCAAAAAAGTCCTCTCGTCCATTTGCTCTAAGTCCCAATCCTTATGAGAAACTAGAGCAAGGACTGTCCTAATTGTTTTATACTTAATATCTGGTGAAAAAATTTTAGTATAATCTATTCCATCAACTTGGGCAAACGTGCCTTAAACCTCTTAGGTTCACCTGGTGTGGAGCCTTCTTTGACCTTGAAAATCCATTTGCAGTCTTATGGCCTTCAAGTTTATTTACCAAGACCCATGTCTTATTTTTTAATCAAAGACTGCATTTCTTCTTTCATTGTACTTTTCCAATTATTGGCTTGAGGACATGACACCACTTCTGAATAACTCTAAGGCTCCGTATTATTTAAATCTTCAGCTGAGTTTAAAGCAAAAGCAATCATATTTCCTCCTCCATATCTGTCTGGAGGTTTAATTGTCCTTCTAGGTCTGTCACAAGTCAGCATATTGTCACTCACCGCCCTATAGATTAAGGCCGTGACAATATGGCCACTTAAATTTGGTTTAATAGCAGCTGGTTGTGTCTCTTCCACAACTTTTGCTCATTATTTTCAGCATTTTCTTCAGCAGCCCTGCTTCATGCAATATCCTGATCTGACTGCTAGCTTTGTAAATTTTGAGAGGCGTTGTTAGGTTCTTGCGGTTGAAGCCTAGATTGTGTTAGTTTCTCCACCTCAAATTGCAACTCCTGTCAGGAGTTTGTTCTTGCACCTGCACTATGAGAGACATCAGCAGTATCTTGTCCTTGTTTTAAGTGAGGTATATCATTTTCATTAAAAATTATATCCCTACTTATTATTTTTTTGAATTTAGGACCAGTTTTAACACACAATCTGTAGCCTTTGACACCTCATGACATTCTAGTGATTTAGGATCTAACTTTCCCTCCCTTTCGTGCACATGAGCAGTGCACATGAATACCCTAAGGTTTTCTTAACTGGGAGGTTTTCCTGTCCGACACTCTTCCGGAGTTTTTAATCCTATTGGTTTACAGGGACATCTATTAATTAAATAACAAACAGTACTAACAGCTTCCCCCCAGAAATGCTTATTTAGACCATATCCAAATAGTATACACTTTCCATTACAGTCCTATTCATCCTTTTGGCTATCCTGTTTTGTTGGGTGTCTTTTTCACAGATCCGTGCCTTAAAATACCTCTGTCAGCACAATGTTGAGTAAATATATCATGACAAAACTCCATTCCATTATCTGTACTAAGAGCCTTTACTTTTTTATCTGTTTGATTCTCTACAAGCACTTTCCATTGTTTAAATTTATCAAAACAAGCATCTTTAGTTTTGAGTGAAAAGTCATCAACAATAGAAAGAAAGTACATCTGTCCTCCATAAGTTGGAATTCTTTCAGATTCCCAAATATCAGCATGCACATATTCCAGAGGACTGTTTGCTTTAAAACTGGAGGTTGCAAAACTCAATCTATGTTCCTTTCCCAGAATACATTGTTCACAGAAATCAAATCTACTGATCTTGTTTTTGCCTAACAGGCTCTGCCTGCTAAGTTCTTGCAGGCCTCATTCACTAACATGGCCAAGCCTCCTATGCCATACAGTTGTTGTGATTTTATCCTTAGATACAGTAGCTGTTGTCCCATGTGCAGTGTTGCCTTACAGTACATATAGACCATGTTGCTTTATTCTTTTTAGAACAACTAGAGAACCCCTTAAGACTTTAAGCGACCCTCCTTCTGCTTTATAGGAATACCCTTCATCATCAAGTGCACCAAGAGAAACCAAATTCCTTCTGAGTTCAAGAATTTGCCTAATATTCTTAAGCATGAAAGAGGCACCATCTTTCATCTTAAGAGAAACAAAACCAATGCTAACTACAGAACAGCTGTGGTTGTTTTCCATCATTACTTCACCACCATTTAAGAGCTCATAATCAAAAAGCTCGACTTGTTAGGGCACATGTGTATGTACAGCCAAAGTCAAGAATCCACTCGCAGATCCTACTACTAACATCTCAGAACTGTCATAACCTTCAATTTGGTTTGCTGTAGCAGTGTCTGACTTAACATTCTTCTGCTCTGCTATATTTTTCTTTCACTCCCGACAAAATCTTTTAATGTGACCAACTTTATTACAATATAACACTTTCTCTGTGCTGATTTGGACTTTGATCTTGAACTAGACCTGTTCTTGAACCTATTTTGTTCCTTACTTTGTTCCCTCTTTTGTGTTCACCCTCTAGAAAATAGCCCTTCATCTCCCTGAGTCTTTCTTTGACGATTGTTCATTTTTAATCTTTAACTCTCTGGACTATAAACCAGATAGGACTTCTTTCAATGTTAAACTCTCTGTACCAAACTTTACAGCATTCTTGACATCCTTATAATTTTCAGGTAGAGAAATTAAGAGAATTACGGCTTGGTTTTTGTCTTCTACCTTTTCCTCAATATTTGCTAAGTCAATCATGATTCTATTAAATTTATCAAGATTCTTCTTGAGACTCTTATTGATATCTATCTTAAAGCTAAATAGTCTTTCTTTGAGATAGATCTTATTTTTCAGGGACTTATTCATGAACAATTGCTCGAGTTTGAGCCATACCTTTACAGTTGTGTCTTCCTCATTGACTTTTCGAGGGACATTATTTGCCAAATAAAGGATTATCATTGAAAACATGATTTTTTGCATCTCGACTTTTTCTGCATTAGACATGGCAACATCCTTCATTTCACTAAGGGATTTGGCTACCTTTTGCTGCACCAAGATCGCCTTGAGTTTCTTCCTCTAGAGATCGAAGTCTCCAATTCCATCAAAGTTTTCTAATTTGAACTTCGTAGTACCCATCGTAGTCAGATTGGTCTTTCTTCAAGATTTTGATCAAGTCGATCAAAGAACTCTTTGAATCTCTCCCGTTCTTATGTCAAGAAAAGGTTTGGCTCTGATACCACTGTTGTAACAACAACACTAATACGATTTGTAATTTCACAAATTGAACAAAACTCAAACACATAAAGACACTAAAATTTTACCGAGCTTCTAACAAATGTCTTACGTCCTCATTGAGCTATTCCACAGAGAGCTCTTGCACTATCAAAAAGTGAATTACACCTTCGATTCTCTCATATATAAAGATTGAATGCTCAAGATTCCAAAACCTAGAAACAAGTGTAAAGAAGGAAAGCCCTAGTGGTTACAGAGAAAAATTCCCAGAGGGAGAAACCCTAAACTACCTTGAGTTTTTCAATCCCCACACACTATCTCTCTCAACTTCTTCTCTCTCTAACATATACACAGATCATTTCTAGAGTCTCTCTCACTAGAACACTCAAAGCAAGAAAATACGTCTGTTCACCCTCTCTTTAAAACACATAGAACCTTTTATACATATTTAACCTTAGCTAATAAGTCGGTCTTCAATTAGCCGTCCACATGTCTAGCTGTGATGAAATCTTCGGCTCTAAAACAACACGCTTCAAGTTGACAAGTTGTTCTTCTCTCGAGGATATAATTACAACCAACTGGCTCATTGTCGTTTAGATGGAATTACCTTACAGACTACATGACACAAGAACACCCAATCCCGATCCCAAATCGGTTCCATCAATTAAAACTAATGAAATGTACAAGGGGATATAGCATGCATCAAGTTCCCACAAAGGGAAGTAGATAAGGCATACTGACAATAAAGGACACATATGGCTCGCTCAACAAATCCGCTACAATCAATGGAAAATTCTGATTGATCTAGACTAAGAGACCTAAAGCACATCGGTCACCTACAACACAATGAAAGACTAACTATAATAAGCTGGACTCAAAACAAAAACCATAGAGTGGGGAAACCGCTCTTCGTTATTACAAACTGAACATAAAAACACAACAAAACCAGATTCAAACAACTATGAGGCAAAATGCCTTTATTCTACTACTACGAAATAAAGCACCAACACAACAAAAGCCATCAGAGAAAGTTTGACCACCACGAGCAGAGGCTGCAGAAAATGCTACTCACTTGAGGGACATTCCTGTTTTGCCACTGATATTGAATTGACTAGCTACTCATGAGGAGAATATGAAATCAAATAAAATTATTCAAGTAACAACTATCAGAAAAGAAAGCCTAATATTTGCCTATAAATAAAGCCATTGCCTTGATTTCATCGAAACCAGGCTCTTCACATAGAGCCCAAGAGCTTATTCTGTCCACCCCATGAATGTTAAGATTCCTAAACTTCCGGCTGTGAAGGTTGTAGGACACCAATTTCCCTTTCTACTTTTCATAAGGATCTCATTACTCTCCCAAGATGCCACGGGCCAAACAATGCTCGCTAGAGGCTCGATTACTTGTTGTTTACTCTAAGTGCAACCACGTCGAACCCCATCAAGGCAAGTATTCACCAAAACCAATATTTTAATGGATTGTGGATCCTTTCTTGTTCCGGGAAATGAAAATAAAGCAACGGATTCATTCCATACCGTAAGACTGGTACAATTCACTTCTAGTGTCGAAAGAGTATTCGGCAAAGGGATGCTACAAAATTCCTCGTCACACATGTCAAAGGAAAGGATCACGCCACACAGTTCTTGGCCTTTGTGCCTTTGCGAGTCGCTCGCCACAGCGCTCAGGAGCTCGGCTTCTACATCTCTCTTCTCTTGACCCTATGGAGATCGTAGTTATGGATCGCCGAATGTCGGTCTCGTGACTGTGAGTCCCAGCGATGGGCCTTGCGAACGATGGTTCTCGTGGCCCCCTGCGAACGCCGAGACTCATGTTCCTCCCAACGGTGTTTTTTTTTTTTTTTTGGCAGTATGAAATTAATTTGTGTTCTTCATTAATTGTGTATTATTGAAATTTTTTTTTAGAAAAAAATTGCGAAATGTGTATTGTTTGATTTTTTAGTAGTTAATTCAATTTGTGGATTTGTGCAAAATTTATATGATTGTATAGTAGGTTTAATTTTATGATAAAACTGAAAATTATTGTCATAAATTGTAAAAAAAAAAATTATTCTCAAATCTATTTATTCAAAAAAAATCTAAAAAAATTCATAAATCCTAAGGGAAAAATGCCTAACAATCATTTTGGAAAAAAAAAATGTAAGATTCGTTTTTATGAAATTTTATAAAATATAGAATGTTTTTATTAATATTTAAAGTATAAGATAGAAGTTGAATTTTGAGAAAATAACAAGATTGTTTTTTAAAATTATTTTTATTGTATTTTGGCTATAATCTAGTGTAAAAGAGACTACGTAGACCCTTGTTAAGATCAAATACTAACCTTTGAATTGTAAACCAATGGTGAGAAGTGAGGGGAAAAAACCGTAGACGCACTCTATTATTTTTTATTTTATTTTATTTAGAGAGGCCAGTGTTGCTTCTTTCCATGCGCTTCAATACTTAAGATTGGGTGGTAGTGGAGGGGGCACAACTCACATGGAGTGTCCTTTTTTTGTGAAATTTTCATAAATATTATCTCTAGAAACTTACTTTTATATGCGTTGCACATGTATAAGTGTGACACAACTTAAATATGTAATATGAATGATAATATAGTATGAATAAGCACATTTTTTTTAAAGTGTAACATAACATGTAATTTTTTTTCTTTTCTTAAAGCCAAAAAAAAGGGAAAGAGGCATATACATTTTTTGAATTTTTTCAAGTAAATAAAAGTGTTTTAAAAAAATTGAATTAAATAAAATTTTTATACCATAAATATGGTAGTAAGTCAGTTATTTACACCGTAAATACCAGGTAAATAAATTATGCACCGTAAATATGTTGTTGATCTCTAATATTTTGAAACATGCTTAACGGTAAATAACAAGCATGTTTGGCATCATCTTAGATAAAGCTAATTTGCAAAATAAGGATTCTAAAAGTATATTCGAGATAAAAGAAACTGAAATTAAAATACTAGCTACGAGGCACGAGCTCATTAAGTTGTCAGAGAAGGCATAGTTGGAGTAACAAAACAATCCCGTAATACATGACGTATATAGGAGCAAACCTACAGAAAGATAGAAACACGAGACAGTTCTGAACATCACAAAGGTACAGATATAAAAGATGGTTATACAAGCAACAAAGGATCTTTCAGAGACAAACTACCAAGGGGCAATAACATCCTTGACAATGAAAACAAATCAATTAAAACACATCAATCAAATTGAGCTATTGTTTTGAGCTTATTTGATTTCGAAATATAACAAACTTGGGATACACTTCCGTAACTCACCTTTTGCTTGAAATCTTTGAGGCAGGCTTCATTTCCCCCTAACAGAAACCAGACTCTGCACGTAGGAACAAACCCAATTCCCTATTCGACTACTCCCATTGGTTGCAATATTTCTAAACATTTTGGTACGAAGATTATAGGAGACCAGCTGCCCATGTCCATCATTCATGAGAAACTTGTCGCCCTTCCAAAATGTTAACGCCTCCTTAATGTCTGTTGGTGGTGTAATATGCACACTTCTGCTCCAACAAGAAGCACCTTTAACACTCTCACCAAAGGACTTATACATTACACATATTTCAATACTTACTCGACGCAAATGCTCACGGTCAGAGTCGCTCTCTGTAGAAGACGGAGCATCACTTACTACAGACCACAAAAACAAAGCAACAGAGTCTTTCCAGACAAAAAGCTTCGACCATACATCCAACTCAATCTCACCTGGACCTGGCATTAAATGAAATTCTTCATTGCACATGTCAAAACAAAGGATCATGTCCTTATCTCCATGATGAGTGTCATACATCATCCAGTAACAAACTCCACTCCAGTATAGCGCCTCACGGTTAGAAATAGCAATATGTATATTCTGAGGCACCTTGATTTCTTTCCAAGAATCAGTTCCCAAAGTGTAAACCTCAGCTCTAACATCATGTGATTGCAAAATCCTAACTAGTTTGTAATCCTCAGCCCTCGAATCATATCCGAATCCCATCCCCAACCAATAAGCTATAGTAGCCTTAATCTTTGATTTTGGAAGAAGCTTGAATTCCTGAAACGTTGGATTACATAGCATTATGGTCTCAGAATCTTTAACTACACAAACAATCCCATCACAATGACAAGTCCCTATGCATGCTTCCTCCTGAAGAAGTGGGATATAGATATCTTCAATGACGGAACGAATGTGCCCCCCACAACCATCATCATTGAATAGAGTGAGCAATGAGAATCGGCCACGGGGGGACCTGAAAACTAAGGATGTTGATGGCTTGCTTTTCATGTTACAGAGGTGCCTCGTAACGAATTCTGGCTTGTTCAAAAAATCAGAGATAAGGGTGTTCCATGACCTGCTCACGCACTTGGCTTGCACTAGAGACTTTGGAGGCAGCCATGACATAATTTCCTCCACCAACTCTTTCGGCAGATGGTAGAAGCACGCCATTTCTACTTCCAATCACAAAAATACTTTTTTTTTTTAGGAGTAAATCAAGCTATGCCTGCAAGTGCACCCACACATCTGATAAAAATTTGATCTTTAACATATATCACATATGGACAGAGCTTGCTTAATTCTCAAATAAATTTATTGTAGACTCAAAATTCAAGCCGAACCCAAATTCGAGAACCAAAGTTTACCAAAGAGATGAAATTGATAAACATTTAACAGAAGGCCATTAAATCCCTACACTAGCAAACTCAAGATCCTTTCCTCTGTTTTTTCTCTTTACTTGACTTAAAATTGAAAGTCGATATAACCCTAACCAACTCTAAAATCAGCAAGATATATCAGGAGAGAGAGAGCTAGAGAAAGACACTGACCTTAACCCTCGATATCAGAAGGCAAATGATGGTCCTGGTGGCTTTAGAAGGTTTTCTATTCCTTTCTTTTCTTTTTCTTTTTTTTCCCGGCCGCCATCCGCTTTGCTCGATGGTGGTCAATTGGTTCCGCCATAGAGAGAGAGAGAGAGGAACTCAAAACTAACTGGTCAGTGTTCCTTGCTCTTGTTTTTTTTTTTTTTTTTGGTGTGGAAATTGAACCGAATATACCCTAAATTATTTGCCAGGTGTTAGTTTGGTTTCCATTTTTTAATCTTAATGTAACGCCCCAAAACTCTCTAATTAGGTACAATTGACGCTTTTGTGATATATTATAAGATGGTATTTGGATAAAATCACACTCAGAAAATTACTTTAAACCCTCCACCATCACCATAGGCTAGGGGACAGATCCATGGTTGGCGGATAATCTAAACCAAAGGAGGCTGGTATTTTGATTTTGAGTGTAAATAATCTTAGATTTATGACATCTATTGGTTGCCTGCTAGTTTGAAAGCCTTGAATTTTACATCTATTTGGTTTGTATCAAATGATATGTATATGAGGAGAAGAAGTTTGCGAATGCTGGCATAAAATTGGAGGAAGTTGATGTCGTCAGTCACTAAATAAAAAATAATAATAATAAAGTTTTGCTTTCTTGATTTGAAGAAAATTGAAGATTGATCATTAATGACTACATGAATAATCTTTTAATAATTAAGCTTGTAATATATTGATACATAAAAAAAATGTAAGGAAATAGTTTCGGATTTTGCTTGAAACTTCAAAGATCATCTCCAGAACTGGTTTGACACCGAATGATAGAGATACCCAAATAGGTATCACAAGAGAGCTCTAATGCTAGAGGCAAAAGTTAACAAGAGAGGAAAACCTTGGACCTAATGCAAGAAGGATGGCGATTGGACTTTTTGAAGCCATTGGCGATGGCGGAGAGGGAGGCGGCGCCGCTCCATGGGAAGCGTCGTTGGACTACATTTGGTGGAGGCATCGCCCTATTTCCTATGCAAGATGGTATCACATTTGGGTGATCGCGACGGCAACCCATCTGATTTGCCAGTATATGGAGAAGGGGCACTTTCGATGAAAGAAAAGGAATCGATGTTTGTTTGTTTTTTTTTTTTTTAAGACCCATTTTATTTAAGGTCATTTTGGTCATTTCAACATGTTAGAAGTCACATGAGACGGTCACATGCCATTTTTCGTGAAAATTTTGACGGATGTGGATGAAAAGGTATGAATTATACCTGATTAGAGTTTAAGGGTTGTTTTACCAAAATTAAAAGATCATAGACTAAAGTGTTATTTATAAATGGTTTAGGGACTTTTTTAAGAGTTACCAACATCAATAAACCTTAAAATATTTTAGATCTCTTTACTTTATTTTTAAAATTTAAAAATTATTATTTTATTATTTTAAACTTTTAAAACTTCTTATTTTACACTTTAAAAATCATCCCTTGTTCTTTTGAACTTTTTGCTTTTTCTTTTCTCCAAAACATAATAGTTTTGTTCCCAAATACACAATCAAAATATTTTATTATTCTACTTTATCTCTACCATGTAGTAATTTCTTTAGCTTATAGCATTTACAATTACTATTTTCTCACATATATACCTAAATAATTTACTATTTGATTTGCTTTTATTTCTTTTGCTAAACAGTCCCTACTTAATCTTATTTGCAGTTTCATTTCTTTTATTTTGAAATACATCATCAAAATACTTATTTCTTCTAATGTATCCCTATTATATATAATAATTTTTTTTTCAAATATATCTTTACTTAAATATTTTGTCCAATGTGCTATTTATGGTAGTTGTTGTTTCACGATTGTCCTGTTAGGATATCTTTTTTTCCCCTAAAATGTGTCATATTCAAATATCTTTCTCCTTCTCATGTGTGTCCTCAGTTAAGTTTCTGTTAATTTTTTTCTCGATCAAAATCCTCATTTCAAAATATTTTATATTAATCCATGCATATTTCTAAATTCCCATATAAAAAACTAAATACGCACGTTGATAGCACGTGCCTTCAACTAGTACAAGTTGCAATCGCTATTTTACATTTTGTCGTCCACAAACAAAATGTTTCATCCCAGTTTTTTGAAGACAATTTTTTTGGTTGCATTTTCATTATTTTGGCTTTCCCCATTTGCTTGTTCATCGTTGTATTGTTTTGTTATGTTAAAAGAAGGGAAAAGCACAAAAGTACCGTATATAGATATGCAAATTTTAATCGATATTGCAATTTAAAAAAAATTGAAGGCCACGTTCAGAAACAAAGGAAGAAAACATGGCATTGCAATAATTTCACAGAATTAATTCTTTTACTGACAAAATTACCCTGTTCTTTCGCTCACAACTAGTTTCTCTCTATAGAATGAAAAAACCTCAATCACTCTTTGGAAATCGCCACTTCCTTCTCTCTAAAACTTGTTCTCTCACTCCAACCTTAAAATTTCGTTTAGTTTCTCTTTCTAAAAATCTTTCTCTTTATTGAAATTGATATTTTGTTCGATTCTCTCCTTCTTGATGCTAGTGCAGATCATTCATTTTTCTCCCTCTCTCTAAAACTCATTTTCTATGGCAATCTCCATCTTTCTGTCTCGGATCTAGAATGAAGATGTTGTAGGAGATTTCGAAGACCGAAGGCTTGAAGAGGAGATCAGAGCAAAGCCCAACTGGCCTATTAGTCTCAAATAGAGTAGAAGTCAAAATGATCGATTGACCTAGTCGCTTTAGGGTGAGGTCGAGGTTAAATGAGCTTCGTATCCTCTGCTCATTATTACGCCCATCGTTCTAAAACGAACATATAAAAATGAGCAAGACCAACAATCGAAACAGTGCATCTAAAATTAAGACCACTAGTATGAGACTTGATACACTATTTGTACGTGTAGAGGCACCACGCACAAAGCCTAGCACTAAACATGGAGATTTTTGCCCATTAGCAATATGCTAATCATTGTTAATAATAATGCAACACCTTATAAAGGAGCAGAAAAAAGAAGAGGAACTCTCTTCTAACTAGATTAAAAAAAACATCATCTCTATCTTTTCATTTTTGAAAATCTGAATGTATTGTATATGAACTCTTGATAAGAGAATTTATTAAAGAGTGAATCACTATAAATCCATGTGTCTGTTTCTTACTTTCATATTTTTTTCATTTTTATCACGTTAATCTATGGAAAACATAAATGATTTATGAGTATTATTAAGTTGATCACTTTCCACCATCAAGAGAAGACTTCTCTTGCCGAATCGTGATCTCTCTCTCACAAATTGAAAACATGATTGACGACAAAGAAAAGCAGATCGGAATTTCTCTTCTCCCTAACCAAAATGCAAGAAAGTACGTTGCTCTTCGACCTGTAGCAGCTTTCGTGTGTGTCTCTTATGTTGATTTTCTTCTCGTGTGGAAAATGTTAATTATGAGTAGTCTCCTGCATGTTTATGTGACTTGGGTATTTTTAGGTAGCTGGAAAAGTGTATCCTAGAAGGGTATTCTGTGTCTTCCGCCGTGATATGTTTTTGTGACCTGAAAACTTTTGGTTTGTTGGAAAACGTAGCCTAGTGAGACATTCTATGTGTCCTGTCGGAATATGTGCCTATGTCCTAGGAATTTTTGAGTCTTTAGAAAAGCGCATCTTAACAGGACATTCTTGTGTCTCCCGTCAAGATATGTTTTTATAACCTAAGAATTTCTACTCAAAGACAGAGATGACCATTGAACAAAAACAAAATCAAATAAAATCAATATAATACACAATGGTGACAGAACTGTAGCAGATCATGGTCATGACGGTGATGGATCCAAAGGGCTCGAACAACAAGGATAGAGAGAAAACCTCGCAACAAAGATTTGCGACCTAGGAGAAGTTCGTCAGATTGCAGGGCATTGTCTCCAACAAAGCCCTCGTGAACTGTCTCTTGATCGTTAGATAACATCGTTGTGACCGTCGAAGGAGCTAGCATCTAGAGACGACAGAGCTGTCACGTCAAAGATCATCTCTTTGAAGTGTTATTGCATTGGAGATTGTTTGTAGCAGGGGAGGAGGGAGGGAGAGGGAGAGAGGATAGAATGGTAATATGTGTGACATAAAGTGTTTTTAAGTTTATTTTTGTGGCATAAATAAAATGAAGGGAAAAAATGTGGTACAAGGCGTATGTTTCTCTTAAAATAACTTCTTTATAGCTAGCCCACTACAACAATTTCTTTTTTCTAAAAGGTGTGTTTTTTTTAAAAAAATTTTTAAGGACATCATTTTAACTATTATTTTCTATAAACGCATGCTCTTTAATTTGTTCCAATTGAGGGTATCTTTCATATGCGATTTCCCTTATTTTATTCCCATTAATATAATTTCTTTTCGGATGTGTCAGTGCTTAGTTTTTTGTTTTTTTATGTTCATTTTGTAAAAAAATCTTCTATAATATAAGCATTTTTAATTGTACTTTGTTTCCCAAATGTTCCTATTAATATATATATATATATATATAAAAGTTTCTTCTACAGGTATCCCTATTTAATTTTGTTCTTTTATAATCTTTTTTATTTGTGTATTAATAACAACTAGATCTCTATTGTTAAATAAATTTTAAAAAATAAGTATAGCAAAAATCTAATATTATTAACATAATTGCTATATAATTTTAGCGCATAAAATGTGATATTAATATAACAATTACTATGTAATTTTTGATATTTTCAAAATATTCTTAAAATTTTGCTAAATTTCAATTCTAGCCTAGTAATTTTGTCATGAAGTGTAACTTTTACTATTTGTCATTTGAAATCCAATGTTTGGCAGAGATAAAAAGTTTTAAGAAAATGTGTTTGCCACAAGGCATACTTACATTGTTAAAATTGTATTTTGGCCAGAGTTGAAGAAAATAAGAGGAAATGTATACAATTGTAGCCGGGAAAAATAAAGATGAGACCTACCTTTTTCTCCTCATGTTTGACACGATCTCTCTTTTTTTTTTTTTTTTATATTAGGCAAGATAAATATCATGTTTCTTTATGACCTGTTTGGCACACTGTATTGTATTGTATTGTATAATATTGTATTTTCTGTAGACAATACAATACAATATAGTATGCCAAACATGCCTTTAGAGAATTGAAATCTTTCACTCTAACTCTTCTTTTCTATGTTACTAAACAATTATTTCTCCCAAAATCCGTCGTTTTAATCTACTGATTCTTATCTCTCCTATTTTTTCATCCTGGTGAACAAGCCTTATAGCCACAAAATCAGCAAGGCTTCCACTTGTAGCTAAATGTACAAACCAATCGGTGAACAACGTACAATACATTTTCTTTCATTAATCAAACGCGCACAAATAAACCGTTTGAAAAAAATTTTAATCCATTGGACTGAAAAAGATTCAGCGTCTTCAAGCAGTAAATATTTAATTACACACGGTAATTAGAGATGTTTATAACTTTTTAACAAACTGAAAGAGCACAGTTAGAAAGAAGAAAAAGACGAGGTGCAAAATATTTTTGACACCACAAACATTATAGAACACGATAACACATTTTAGTAAGAAAATATAAGCGTTACAAAATAGATGTTTGATCGGCCACATAACATAACTACCAGCCGTTTTCTGCTTGGAAGATAATGTAATTGGACAACATAGTTACCATTCTATCCAGTATTAAACTAACAAAAGATAACTAAGGGAGGAGAAAAGACAAAAAAGGGAAAATAATTTAACGCACAAGAGTTTAAGCACACAGGACATTTATACAAGAAAGCATAATAATAACAACAAACCAGTGAAATACGAAACAAGGTCTAAACCTAACTCTACACTTCCATTTTTCATAGAAATTTCATCTGTCGTCTCTTTAGCCGAAAATGTAACTGTCTAAGTCTAACCTTAAATATGTTAAAATTTCATTTTATAGTAATCATCGAAACATGATCATAGAGAGAAATTACCAATTATAGATGAATAGGTAAGAAGATGACCTTAATTCCACAAGAAAAGTATAGCTCTGAGCTTGAAAAGCCTGTGAAGTTTTGTGCAAAATTTTGGGTTAATTACATTTGCGAATTTAGCTTGAAAAGCTCTCAGTATACCTTGCTCAAACGAAGGCTTCGTCACTGGTTGAGGACCTGGGGTTGGCTTTTCCCTTCCAAGTCTTTCCTGCGTTTTTGAATTGGGCCGGTTGGATGCCACTTGTTGTTTTGTTTAATGGGTTGGGACCCGGCAAATCTAAAAACTACAGTGGTCCAGTTACGGGAAATTTTGCACCAAATAGTTAGAAGAGAAAATTCCAGCCACACAAGTGTTTATTCATATTACACTTAAAAACTTATACTATATAATTTATATTTATATGCTTAAGTTATATCATATTAAAACATACGTGATATTTATAAAAAATATTTTAAAATGTGATATTTACAAAAATTCTAAAAAAAAGGATCAATTCAATCAATAAAATAGCCCAACCATATAATTATTAATAGTGAATTTAGATCAACAATTACTTCACAAATCACTTACATGACTGCTACGAACAAGAGAAATAAAAGCATGTAGAAATTAAAAAACACGAGAAATTATAGTGGTTCATTTAATATTAGCTACATCCACTTTAGGGTTTTCTTTTTGTATTTCTTCTGGGTACACAAGTATGAGAGGACCAAAAAGAAGAAGCCCCTTCTCTATGTCTTACACCCCTATTTATAGCTATAAATTCACGTATAGAATGATAAAATTATAATAATTTAAATGTAAAATAAAGAATATCTCTTTCTTGATTTTATTCTTACTTTCCTCATATTTGACCCTTTATAACTGTTGCAAAGATCACGTTAATCCCTCATTTGGTGGGAATTTAATTTCCTATATTTGCAATTCAAATATGTGCCTCCAAGTTCATTGAACTTAAACATTTCCTTAACTCGGTCTCCTACCTATTCTAAGCTCATCCTCTTATTGGGATCCCTTCTGAGACTTAGGCCTTTATGGGGCTTTCCCCAATCTTGACACTAGGCCATGGGCCGTTGAGATTACCTGCAATAATAACCGTTAGCCAACATATTGGCCATCGTAAAGCAAGTCAAATGCCACATTATCATAATATAATTTATAGTGCCAAATATAGCCTTAGAGCATAAATTAGATTCCATAAAAATAAGATAGTTTTTTATTGCCACTACAATAGCATACTATTCAATCTTATTGAAAGTAAATAGCACATTTATAAAAATATTAAAATATTTATCATTTTTGTAATTTTATGATCTTTTTAAACACTAAAATTTTCAATTTTACTGCAATCTTCTTCATTTCCTCCAAAAAACCATAGATCTACTTTCTCTCTCTTCTCCCTTCCTCTCTTCCTCTTTTCTCTCCATCTCCGGCGACAACTCTAGCAACACTATTGTCCTCGTGCAACTCTGACAACCTCTCCCACCATGACTTTGGTGATGAATCCAGTGTTTCCCTCCACGACAACACCTTCCTTCAAGAGACCTCATGTGATCCGGCTAGCTGGGCTACTTCGACGGTTGCTCCTTGCATGACTCTGGCAACAGATCTTCTCCCTCCGCGACTCCGACGCTTGCTTCCGCCAACAGCGAGGACTGCTCCAAGCTTTACGACTGTTCCCCAACGCTGCAACTTCACGATTTCATAGTGATTGAAGCTCGTGACTTCCTACTTTACGATTACATTAGGTGGGTTGCAATGGCAATGAGGTTAGGCATTGACAAGTGCTCCGTCGGCGTTGCTCCTGTGGACGGGAGGTTGGGTGGTTGGAGTACTTCAGGAGAGAGAGAAGGAGAACAGGGAAAAGGTTGTTAGGGTTTTAAAATTAGGTATCTTAATCATTAAGTCAATTAATCAATACAGATCTAATATTAAATAGGCTATTTACTACCTATTAAAACCTTTTGGTCTATTTTTTTTAATGGTGGTCTATTTTCTTTCTTCTCCCTTTTTTTGAGCACATAAAAGGCCAAGGCTTAAAGGGCCTTGATATGCCAAGGCCTAGGCTAGGTAGGCCCTACAAGCTTGGGAGTCAAGCCCAACCTTGGCCCATTGGATGTGTCGGGCTAGTCCAACTTGCTACAATACATGACTGGGCTGGGCCTTCTACTGTAGAGGGTTGGACGGGCCATCTATGGTTAGTCTGGTCAAATTGACACGTCTAGAATCACATACAAAGTAATATATATTTCTAGATAAAATAATCAATCCTTCAAAAAAAGAATAGATTAATCAACTTCAATACTATCGTGCACAAGAAGTGGCCGCAAAGGGTGGAAAAAGTTCAATTTTCTTAATTGTAAAAGCAAGGTTCCCACCCACTAAAAGGTTCTACAACCCTCTTGTAGCTCTTTTATAAACAAGGATTTAAAACTCAGTTAGAATTGGAATTTTAGTAGAAAATTCAAATTGTAACCCTCTTAAATTTCATGGGTTCGAAACAATAGTGGTTTGAACTTTTTTTGAGATAGAAAGTTGGAACTTTTTATTTAAAAACTAAACTCGGAATTGCTGAGAATAAGGGGACTAAAACTTGAAATTGATCCAATTGGATTCAAGTTGTCTTTTTAAAGGTTCAAAATAAGTCTCAAATTTTTTTTTATTAAACACTAACTCAAATAAAAACTTTGAGTTCAAACTCCATAAACTATTGAAACAAATGCTTTTTGAATTTGGAACTTAACTCAAATTAAATTTTCTCTCTCGTATGCTTTTAGGAAAAACATTGTAACTTTTTGTTTTATATTCGATTAAGATAACTCTTTTTTTATTGCGTTTAGAGTCAAAAGAGAAATTAATGCCCATGCATACTGCTTTTTAAAATATGTCATGAATAACACTATTTTGTTACATTTATTAGTCAATCAATAATTTTCAAAGGACTTTTATCTTTGTCTATCCAAACATAAATTTAAATTTTATTTCATATTTACATTTACACTTAACTGCACATCCAAACGTTAATTCGGATATTAATTTAAATTATAGAATTTAAATTTCTCAATCCAAAAGAAGTTCAAAAATCACAATTCGAATCTGCAAACCAAATGGGGTCAACCATCAGATTAACTTGTAAATAGAGTGATATGTAACTAGAAATAGTTTTATACCATGCGTTGTAAATTTTTAACGTAGACAGCCATAGATTGGATTGTTAAAATCCTAATCTAATGGCTAAAATACCATGCTCCACAAATGAAGCAAAATTGTCTTTTCTACTATAAAAATTCCTAAAAAGAAAGGCGAAATAGGGAAAAAAAGTTAACAAACACCAGCTTGCTTCACAAATTAATATATGTATACATAAATGTTTTAAAATGATTGAAGTATATAACATATTTATACCGTACATAAATGTTACTTACACCATAAATACGTAGGTAAATATTATTTATATCATACATATATTAGTTATCTCAAACATTCATTAATGTTTTAGAAGTCATAAAAAAAGGTCAGTCTAGATAATTCAGTTCAACTCATCATTCTCAATTCAAACCCATTTGTCATAGCAAATTACCTTTTTTTTTTCTTCTTTTTTCCTCAAGCGGAAAAATGTCATGACCTTTTCATTTCAACTCTGATTAAAATGATTATGATTGAAACCATCATCACCCAAGATTATTTGTGTCAAATCACCAAGATAATTAATAACATGCGCAAGTTAACCTGAATCCATTGATTGAATTGTGATTCTCGAGACTACAGGTTGAGGATCTTTTAAGCTTAGTACATAAGTCCTCTTTCAAAGTATGTAGCTATAATTTCTTTATAAATGGGTAATAGAAAAATAATGTGCTACTGACTTGGGGACTACAACCCTTTTATATAACTGCTAAACCACCTTAACAATTATCCTTAGTTACCAATTTAGTCCATCAAAAAATCAGTAATTATATTTTAGTCTCTACACATAAGAGGCCTATACTTAATAATGCATTAAAAGCCTAAAACCTAAATTGATCACTTTTAATAAGGCAACCTTATCTAATAGCCTTTAATACATATTATTTAATATATTAGCCCATATATTAGATTAATTCTAACAATCTCCCACTTGGGTTACATATGAAACTTTATAAATGTGAATTATACCTTATGAGCTCATGAATTTTGCTATCAAAACCTTATGCATTTTAACGATTTTGTCCATTAACTATATCAATATAAGACTAAAGCGACCTTTGTTACATATATTATAACTAGACCTATCTAAG
>CAMOHE010048729.1:0-18737 GCA_946598075.1 Artocarpus hirsutus | reverse complement strand
TTCATAAAATAATAAATCATCTAGGATGATACATAAAATAATAAACTTTAAAAAAATTGCAATTTACTATATGAAATAGTATAAAAATCTAAATTTATTGAACATCATAGATTTTCTAAATATATTGGACATAATAGATCTTTTTCATTGTAATTCATTCACATGCATATATTCTTTTATATACTATAAAAGTGGCAAAATCTTTTTCTTAATTTTTGTTATTCAACTAAGGATGTATTTATCTTTTGAACATTTTTTTAGAGTTGTCTTTGTAACCTCAACTAACTAATATTAATTTTGACTTTCAAAATTTGGTTAATCCCAAACCTCAGAGAAGGCCCATGATGTTCACCAGCCCTCCCTCAAGTGAATATCTTTTGCGTTTGCATCTTTTTACACCAGGAAGATTATTAGGGTGTTTGGCAAGCATTATCTAAACTAATTTTTAGTTAGAGAATAGTATAAAGCTCTCACATGCTATATAGTGTAAAACTTGGCTGATTCTTCACTGATGTAAGACTTTTCTCATTCCCAACATATCCTTAGTTTGTTTGATGATAATATTATATTTCTTTCTTTAGAACTCTCTCTATTTAAAATGACAATTATCCTTTGAGCTCTTATGAAACTACCATCTCAATACTTACAGACTTACTTTAAGATCTTGAGTTTAAAAAAGAATTACCACGTCTCTCTAGATGCATTGTTGCTAGCAATGTAAAGTTTGCTGATTATACTTGATAGAATTTAAGATGCAAATTAAGAACATTAATGCCAAATTTATTTTTTATTATTGCTTTTTTATCTATTAAGCAGCCAAAATGAGGTAAGTATAGTTATTCTTCAGCAGGAAAAAATAAAAGAAGAAAACATAGGAGGAGTAAAGTATATGGTTGTCATTGAGGTGTTCAGATTACCATTTGGGTATGGGTCGACAGTGTTTGTGAAAAAGGAATGTAGGATGTATACTTATATCTATACTTAAAACCTGGGGCCTACAATAGAATTTGTTTAATTTTAAAGGGGAAAAAATGAAAATCAATCAACAATGAAAATGATTGCTAGTCAACCCAAAGGGTCATTAGCTTTCTAACCTTTCATATGCATTATTGATTGAAGGGGAAAATAAACGTTTAACGTTCAAATTCACGTCGTTTGATATTGGTTTTAAAATAGATAAAAATGTCTTTGTTTTGAAAAATAAGAATTTTTTAAGAATTATATTGAAAATATTTTTAAAATTTTTACCTCAAAAAATATGCAAAAACATTTTTAAAAATTTTAAGAACAAAAACAACAGGACTTGGATATGATATTTTTAAAAATCAAAGTCAGGACAAGTTCGTAACCCCAGGATTCTATGTCACACTAGGACTTGGATTTGTGGTCGAATTTTCGGGATTTTGTAGCACCTTAATCTTCAGCAGGACTTGGAGATATTCATACTACAACTTCCTCAATGATGTCAAAGATTGGATCTACGTGAAGGTTGCAGTGCACAAGGCAAAGCTACCAAGGATGATCAAAAACAAAAGGTTAGTATTCTGTTTCAAAATCTTTAAGATATGTATATAACTCTTAAAATTATGCTCCAAGTGTAGGTCATTTGATCTGTTGTCAGAAAAACCAATGCAAAACATTCTTTTTTGTTTTTGTGGCCATCTTAATGAAAAGGTGCAGTTGGTCTGTTTTCAATTTTCTTCTTCTTAAAAAATGTGATAGAACTTAAGCATTGTTGAACATAATGTTATTTCCTTTAATATTGATAGAGATCTTGAAGTATGAGACTTATCATATTAGTTATTTTTACGTTCTAGTTTTATGTTGTTATTAGGCAATCTTTATTTGTTTACCATATTGATTGTTTTAGTGTTTGTTTGCTATCGTTTTGTTAAGAAGGCTATAAATAGCCTCATTAGCTAATTGTAAAAAAAAAACTAGAATATTGTTATTGAATAAAAATTTTGAGTGTTTTTTCTCCTAATTAGGGGTTTTCCCCTTTGAGGGCTTTTTTCTTAAGTGGGTTTTCGAATCATGCATTCAGATTTGGCCAATAAAATACTATCTTCTTTATTTCGTTGCGTCAGATCTTTAATATTAACAAGTTATAATTTCTTGTGTGCTTCTTTGTAGTGCATACCTCTCTGGAGCATGTGGAGTTTTGTGTGTGTCACTAGGTATTTGTACTTTATAGGACTCTTGTTGTCTTTGAAGATTTCATGATGTAAAATACTCTACCGTTGTAATGAGTTGGACGTTTTGTTTCTTTGCTCTGTGTTCTCTTTCCTTCATTTCTTTTTCTTGTTCCTCTTCCATTTGCTGCTGTTTATTTCATTTTATTGTCTTTTTTAATGCACCTGTCGTTTTCTCTTATACCGTAATTTTTATTTACATCATGCTTTTGTCCTTTTTTTTTTCTCGTTTTATTTGTCCATTTGCTCTGACTTCTAGTTGCTTTTGTGTTTTCATTCATTTTCTC
Organism: Artocarpus hirsutus; assembly: GCA_946598075.1. Classification (NCBI taxonomy): domain Eukaryota; kingdom Viridiplantae; phylum Streptophyta; class Magnoliopsida; order Rosales; family Moraceae; genus Artocarpus; species Artocarpus hirsutus. Next base: position 16,258 of record CAMOHE010048729.1, on the reverse strand, counting down.
ATCAGCTTTCGAGTACTTTTTTTGTTCCTCTCGTTTTTTAAGATGTTGTCGTAATGTCGTTTTCTCTTTTATTGGATTTTCTACTACCACCGTCGTTCTTTGTCCAATTTTCTTTTTCTTATCGTAACAGGAATAGTATTTTACCGGCTTAATTCAAATGGACGATTTGAAAACCCACCTTAAAAAGCCCTCAAAGGAGAAAACCCTTAAGTGGAAAAGAAAACGCACAAAGTTTATATTCAATAACAATATTCTAGTATTTTCTTTACAGTTAGCTAATAAGGCTATTTATAGCGTTTTTAACAAAAAGATAGCAAGCACACAATAAAACAAATGACATATTAAACATATAAAGACAGACTAATAACAACGTAAAACTAAAATATTAAAATAACTAATATGATAATTCATCTAGATCACAAAGTCTTTATTGATGTTTATTAAACTTATTGTTTTTTCTTTTTGTTTTTTCTTTGTCTTTTCCAATTTTATCAAATTTCTTCTCGTTTAACCGCTTACTGGCGTTGATCAAACTTTTTTTTTGGGGATCGTTTTTGAAGTTTTCGAGGCTTGTCGTTGAAGCATTAACGTCTCATTTTCATGTTTATTTATTATACTGTCTTTATGAGTATGTTTTTATTTTGATGTGCCGAACGTTCAGAAAGTGCTTAATGTCTTTCCCTTTGCAGTACATATTCCCTGTCCTTTCGTCTTTTTCCAATCTGTGTCCTTTTCTTTTTCTTTTTCTTTTTCTTTTTCTTGTCGTTTCTTTCCTTGCTGTTTTATTAACTTTCGCTATCCTATACGACAAGGCGTTTTCTTGTTATCGGTCTAAAATTAAGTGCTCCATGTCGTTTATTTATTTATTTTCAATGGACAAGTAAGCGATTCCTCATTTTTACATTCTATAGTTGTTTCAATTTTCACAATAACAAGTTTTCAGAACTACCTTTTATTTAACAAATTTTGGTGGAAAAAAAGCTTTTGCAATCTTATGGAGAATATACTTGTACCTTCAGATGAATAGTGTCTTTACACATTACTTGTAACAACCTGATTTTTTAATGCACTGAATATGCATTAAATTGAGGCGAAAAACGTGATTTAAGGAAAAATACTGTATAATAACATGAAAATTATACGGTATTGAAATAGTACAGTGTAAGAAAAATACACTGATGAAATTATACAGTATAAAAATTACACTGTAAAAGTAATACAGTGTAAGATTTGGACTGCTGTAAAGTCACACAGTACAGAATTGGACTGTGTAAAAAGTGTTTTTCACACTTTTTCATATAAAAGCAAAAAGAGAAAAAAAAGAAAAAAAAGGGAAAATTTGGATAAACTCGGATTCTTTCTCTCTCCTCATTTTCTCTCTCTACTTTCTCTCTCCTCACAAAAGTGGAATTGAGATTTTGAGCTCCGTTTTCGACACCTCCCACACCGTTGGAAAGATATCGACGAGCTGAGCTCAACGGTGTTCCGAGCAGCCCAAAAGGACGCCGGAGGAAGGCTCACGCGCAGCCCAAAGTGTCGGTGGAACCCAATTTTTTGAGCTAATTTCTCCTTCGTCCGACCACCAATCGAGGTGATTTTGGTCTCTATGGACTCAGGGTGATGAGAGGAGCAAGATGATACCCATTTCCCAGCTCAATTTCAGCTAGAAGGGCTTCGACGGAGCCGCCCTAGCTCCGCCGTGGCACCACCGCGGGAACCGCTGTTCCCGACGACGATGAGGTGCACCGCCCCCACCAAGAGCTTCAGAGGGAGACGGCCATCAAAACCCCCAAGTTAATTGCATGATTCAACAGTCGACAGCCGGAGAACCACCAAGGCCGGAGTCGCCGCCGTGGGGGACGATCGGGTTTGCCATTCTAGGCCAAATTGAGCCCAATTGAGGGCACGATCACACTCAGAGGAGTGAGGGCAAGGTGTTGGACACCTCAATTGCAGGCAGCAAGCCCCGGAGGACGGAGAACCATCTCCGCCACCTCGCGCCACCATGGGCGAGGTGGAGCCGTCGATCGGGGCGGAGTCGAGCAACCCCACCTTGGGGGAATTGCTTAGAGGGACTTGGGGAAGCTTTCCCCCAAGTCAATTTCGGGCCACCATCATCGAAAGGCCGAGATCGAATCTCGCCGTTTTCCACCATCGATTGCAGCTTGATTTGCATATTTAGAGGCAAAATTGGAAGAAATTGACCCCACCAATGGACTCAGGAGGGTCGATTTAGGGGGGGGTAGGCACAAGCCCAGCCACCAACGAGGCCAGTTGACGGCGGTCAACCGTCGGTCAATGGCCAGCGAAGGCTCGTTTTAGGATTTTACGATCCGAACCTCCGATCGACGATCCGAGATCACCTTTTGACTCATTTCGATGCTCTAAACGCAACGGTGTCCTCTGTTTGAGCTAATTTCACTCTGGTGAAAATCATCTGGTACCGACTGTACGTAGATCGAGGCGATTCAAACAGCAGTATCGGAGTCCAGAATGACATGTTAAAGAATGTAGGATCTCCAGGAAGAATTCCTAGCCATGTATGGTCGCTCGAGGAGCACTACAGAGGATGCTTCATATACTGTGGATACAGCGAGGTACAACCGGACCCGCATAGCTCGGAGTCCAAGTAAGTGGCAATCTCGCTTACAGTATGCATCGTATTTAAATGCATTGTGATAGAAGCTAAGTTTTGAGGATTTAAAGTTCAGTTAAGGAAAGAATGAAGGAAAATGAAACCAAGGGCAAAATGGTCATTTTATGAAAAAAGGCCATTTGTAATTAAAATCATTGGACAAGAGACCAAAAGATGGATGATCATTTTATGAAAAACAAAACGGACCCGAAACGCCCGATGTTGGGAAACGTTTCTTAGTGGTGATTTTTCCATATTTTGTATGTAAGGGAATGTTAAGTTAAGTAATGAGTTTTGTTAAGCTAGAAAATGGACGAAAAACCCGTCAAGGGCAAAATCGTCATTTTTACAAAAATGGCTAGAACGGAGCAGGACACTCCGATTTAGCATAACGTCATTAGACGAAAAATGTTCCGTAATACGTTGAGTAACGTGGCCGTCATGTGTGACGAGAGTTTTAATAAGGATGTTTAAGTAAACGTAAGGTAGCCCAGTGGGTTATGAAATTAAGGAAAGGATAAACCGACAGTTTATCGAATTATGATAAAGGGAATACATGTTTAACGTTTACGTTTTATTATCAATCGAGTGGATTGATAAATAGAAAGATTATTAATGAGTCGGCTGTCGTATGATCAGGACACAGGAGCCGACTAACGAAAGGAAAAGGAATGAGACAAGAAAGGAATAGTAAACGCTAGAGCATAGTACGGGTAAGTTTCAGACCTCACCTACAGCATGAAGAAAATGATTTTTAAATCTTTTTGATATATGTTTATAAATGAGCTTGCAAGTATTATGCAAGTGGTTTCTAAAGTATGTTTGCATTAATTATACAAAAAGTTTTACAGTATAGATCAAGTTTGCAATGTAATTGCAACGATTATGCTTAAAAGTATAATTGCATTTAATATGCATAAAGTTTAAAATGTTCGAGTTATGCTTTTGGAAGCATTTAAAGTATGTTTTGTATTTTTGATAATGCATAATATTTTATAATTAAAGTTATAAGCTTTATGATGCATTGTTATGCATTCAGTTAAGTTTTGAAATAAAAATTATGATTTGCAAAATGTGATTGCATTGTAAGTTGCATATGTCATGCAATAAATGTTAGAGTATATGTTACGATTTGCAAAAGGTGATTGCATTACATGATGCATTTGATATGTAATACGTTGCATTCGTTATGCAATAGATTTCACGGTATAAGTTATGAATTGCAAGTGTTTTTGCATATGATGTGATTGCATTTGACATGCTCACTCAAGTTAATAAGAAAGTAATGTAAAGACAAAGGAAAAGTGTCGTACCAGCCTCTACGTTATGAGGTAATGAATGTAAAGTTAAAGTTAACATCTAAGAGGTGAGGTACTTGACCACGTGATCGATGGTCTCAAGTCTTCCGCAAGGGAAGCATCATGTATATGATCTCATGATTAATGAGATGGTACGAACACTAAAGTAAGATAAAGAAAGTGAATGCAAGATAAGGAAAGATAAGGACAGGAATGAAAAGTGAATGAAAGATAAAGAAAGTTAAGGAACGAAGATAGTAAGTTAAAGTAAGATAAGAGTGCACGAAAAATGCTCATAATTGAAAGTACATAATTGAGCATAATTGGAATCATGCATTATGAATTGCTTGTATTCCTTATTATTAAGTTTTATGATTAATGTTTATGGAAAATATATTGTGAATATTTATGCTAAATGTTTATGAAAACATTTGTATGTTATGAAAAACATTCTGAGGAATGTTTTATGATAAATGTTTACGAAAAACATTTTCATGTTTTCAGGAAAGGTTTATAAACGACGTGTTGTAAAAAACGTATAAGAAATGTTTTATGAAAACGTTTATGAGAAGCGTTTTATGAGTGTTTCAAAAGTGTTTTAAGGAAACGTTTATGAGAAACGTTTTATAAATGTTTCAAACATGTTATGAAAACGTTTATGAGAAACATTTTAGAAATGTTTTATGAAAATATGTATGAGAAACGTTTTAAAAAGGTTTTATGAAAAGTGTTTATGAAAAACGTTTATGAGGAACGTTTTAAGAAAAAGGTTTTTATGAGAAAAGTTTTAAAGTATATTTAAACGTTTTGTGAGTTTATGTTTGAACTTACTGAGCGTAAGCTCATAAAAAGTTGTTCATGCTATAGGTAATTTATGGGTGACCAGTAGGACCCGTTAGCGGAACTGAGTGCTGCGGAAAGGCAAATGCGAAATGTGGGAATGGATACCACTACGGTTTGCTTCCGCTACGCAAAGAAAAGGTTTTACACTATTTAATGTAGTGTCTTCAAGGTTTTCAAGGAAATAAGAGTTTTAAGAAGTGTTTTCAAAAGTTTTACGATACATTATACTAAATGTATTATACAATTATGGAATGATGTTTTAAGTTATGTTTAATAAATGTTTCTTATTCAGTTTTAAGAAACAGTTTGAAATGATTTTAAAGATAAAGGTTGAGCGAAGTCTCAACAAGAATGGCGACGAGGGTCACAACAGTTTTCAAATATGTTTTAAATGATGTTAAATGTTTTATTAAGAAAATTTTTTTGTAACTTAGTATTTTCTTACTAAGTCAATAAGATTACTGTTTTATACACGATGTTTATAAAAGTTAAGTGGCGCCCGAAAAGGTGGGCCGTCACAAAGGGTCTTCATGTACAAAATTGCTCACTAAGAGCTACAATTGATACAAGTGAAATACATACGTCAATGCAAAATTTATGCAATATAAACCGTAAACAAAATAATTCTTTGAAAACATAAAATGAAAATGCACATATTATCATGAAACAAGTAAACATATTATTAAATTTATATCAAAGACCATTCTCCTAAGCTAGATGTGCAAATGGTTGCATTTATTTTCTATTAGACTTCTAACAATTAGACTCTAGCCATTCAAATCTCTCCTTAGGATTTTCTAAGTCACTAGAAATAATAGCCCTATTTGATTTTGTTTTCCACATGTTTCTTGTCATTTTTAAAAACACAATTTACAAAAACAAAATTGAAAACTCGTTTGGTTATGTTTTAGGCCCATAATAAAAACAAAAACATTTTGCAAAAATCTCAAAATTTGCTTAAAAATGAAAACAAATTTTTATCATTTTCATTCTCTCTCTCCCATTTTCTCCATTCTCTCTCTTTCGACAAAAAATTCCTCGAGTTCTCCTCATGTCTTTTGAGCTCGCACTCTTTCTAGCACCAATGAACCCAACACCCCCATCAGCGAGCCCCCAACCCTAGCATAGCCGAACCCAACACCCCCGTCAAGTGATCCCCAGACCCTAGTGCTAGCGAACCTAGCGCCCCCTGCCTATGTTAGATCTCTGTCAAAGCCCACTATGGCCTGGGATTATACAGTCGATCAAGTCAATTTTTGTAGGAGGAAATCGCCTCCGACATGGTGACAAACTCCAACAACATGGGGGCTATAGGGGGATGCATAGAGATACGAGAAAGAAAGAGATGAGAGGGAAGAGAGAAGAAAAAGAAAAAAAAAAGTAGCGCATTTTTACATTAATATTTTTTATCAAAAACATTTTTGTTGTAAAAAAACACGTCAATGTATACAACCAAATACAATTTCAAAAACAATACTAACACCATTTTCAAAAAGTTTTCATTCTCGAATTTTCCAAAAACAAAAATCAAAATTAAAACACTACCAAACGAGACCAGCCAAATCTAGTAGCAAGAGAAAATTGTATAGTTTCTTATCGACTATTACATACCATAATCTGAGCTCTTTAAACCCCACCAAATAGTTCCCAAGAAATCAAAATCCTAAATTTTTATAATTTGGTAGCATGCAGAAATATTTTACACGAAACTTTAAATGCGCACAACTCGATATCCAAAATCCTAAACAAGGCAGTTCTAAGGGCTGCACGTTACAAATAACATGTTCTAAGAGGTTGTGAGGTTGGTTTAGGTGCAATAATCAAACATCAAAAAATGGGGGTCTTAGTTCTTATTTTACCAATTTCTAAAAAATGTAGGTTCATCGATTGTTATAAGAATATTCATAAAATATTCTACGCGCTTTCTAAAATTACAAACTCAGAGCCTGATTGAAGCTAACATCTATAACTTTCCAAAGAGCAATCATATGCTTCATTTCAAGTTTTTTAAGTTCACCAACGCCAGATCAAAATCTAGCCATAAAATCAAGTTTTTTTGTAAAATTTTTTAAATTTGCTTAAATTTTAAAAACACATAACTTTGGCTACAGGTGTCCAACTAATATGATTCTAATGGTTATGCAAAGTCTAAGAAGTATATTTTAAGGTTCTACATCATCCAAGTCGAAGCTAAATGGATAGATGCAATTTTCTAGCTTTTCCAAGGTAACCACCTACAAGGCTTTACAAACCTACTATATTGTTCACTAGCTTAAAAACAAATAGCCAAATCATAATTACACCTTCTAGACATAGAAAAACAATCAAATCCAAGACCAAAATAGCTTATTTTACACCCATAACAATGAAATAAATAAACTAACACTATCACAACTTGAAAACAAGATCATGACTGATTAAAAATTAAGGTAAAATGAACCCAAATTTAAATATGACTAAATCTATTGAGATAAGATTGACTAGTGAATAATGGCAAAACCAAAAATTTCTACCTTGCAAGGCCGTAAAAGTCCATGAATAACGAAACTGTTTAAGTACAATTCTTTTCTCAAAAAAAAAATACAAATAGCAAAAACCAATGTTGGGACAACTCGTGCAGAACAATTAACATACAATAGTCACAAGAATACAAAACCTTTCTATCATGCCCCAAAGTACAGATAATGACGTAATGGATTAATTTAGTTAATTAAAGCAGAATTTTAATTAAAACACCAATTAAATGATTTGGATTATTTTTGAAAAATGTGATGGTTTAAAAAAGACTTTTTAAAGCTATTATCATTAATTTGAAAACAATTAATCATAAAATAAAATAACAAAGACAATTAAACATAAGCCAGGCCCCACCGGACCCATATCAGTGCACACATATAGTATCGACAATAAAATATTACAATCATAGTCCAACATAAGAGATAAAAGTTTAAATAATACATGCCTTGATTTAAATAAAGAAATAACTTAAACAAAATTCCTACAATTCATGTGTTTGCCTTATTGCCTCCTAGTCGGTCCTAAGCTACAATCCACGTAAAGGAAAGGTTTTAAAATAGATAAAGAAAACATAAACGTAAGGCTCAGTAGGACTAAATTTAGTAAGCATTAATTTGAATATAAAATTTTGCATTCCAAAAAGTATTTAGGAAAATATAATTTGATAAATAAATGAACAAACAATTCTTTTAAATCGTTCTTACCAAAACGATTCTTTTTTCGTCCAAAAAGAATCTTATTGTCTTTCTCAAGCAAACCATACATTAGAGCCAGCAATTTCGAACATGGCACGATGACACGATACGAGAACAACACGAGATAAAAGGTTTGGAACGTATATTTATTAATTGGGCCATAAATAGGTTGGCACGAATAACACAAAAATAAATGTGTTAAATTCGTACTAACACATTTAACACACTTTAACACATTTCAAATAAAAAAATTTCTTAATTTTGCAGGTGCAAGGATTCGAACCTTGCACCTCACGTATGCAAAGTTCCACTCTCCCGCCAGTTTACCACCTTGCTGCAATATTTGTTGTCAAATGAGGGCTTCTAATACATTTATTGTAGTTTTATGGTTTTGAAACTTCCTCCTCCCAAGAATCCCACATAAAAAAAAAATGAGAACCTCTCTTTCATTCTTGTCTATATAAGCCGGTTGCTTTCCTTGCAGGGCGTGAGGAAGCTAATGAGAGCTTCAATATAGTTTGGGTTCAAGCTAGGCTCTTTAAAATTAATGCAGTTTAAAAATTTAATAATAAGTGAATATTTTTACATTTTGGACACTAAATTTTTAGTGAAAATTATAAATAAAAAAATTTATATAGTAAAATGTATAGTAAAAGAACTTTATTTTTTAAAATATTGTTTGTCAAAATTTTTAAAAAATTTCCCATAACAAAATTTTATAATAGGTGTATTTTAATCGTGCCGTGTTATACATGTTGTAGATGGGTCGTATATATTTGTGTTCATGTTTGTATTTTAAACACGTTTATTAAATGTGTCGTGTTCGTGTTTAGTCTAATTGTGTCGTGTTATAAACGTGTTGACATGAATACGACACGAAACACGAATTGCCAACCCTACTATATATGTCACCATTGTAGTGGCCCAGCTGGTTTTTGAAACCTGCCCCAAGGTCGTACACGACCCAATCTTTGAATATGGCATCATGCTCTTATGTATATTTATCATTATTTAAATCCCATGTTATTGAGTATTCTTAATTACATTCATTATTTGATTCATTATGAGCATTCATTCTTAGAAAAGTAATGAAAATTACTAAGAAATTGATTTTTATCATTCCTTTAAAATCAAAATGAAAGAAATCGTTTTGTGGCCAAAGGCCCTCTTTGAAAATATTTAAAAAAAATTTTCATTCATTGAAAACATTTTGAAAGAATCTTTAAAGCCAAAACCATTTTAAACCTGCCTACTAAAGAAAGAAGTAGAAGTCCTATCTTGATATCCTATATCATGACTCAGCACCACAATCCTAACATGTTATACGTTAACTACACAGAACTACGAATGACCTTAAATGTAAACTAAGTTCATCAATATCTAACTTAAGATATTCTACACTATTAAGCTATCTCATGATGTCCTAGTGTGCCATTTATGTCCGTAAAATCATACTATAAGGTTTAAATTCTTAATCTGAGTTTAAAACAATAAAGCAGGTGAAAAACAACCATTTTTCCTGTGGCCGGTCAGCCTGCTTAATTCCCTAGTTCGGCCTACCAAACTTTCCCAAGTTTGACCTACCAATGATATGAATCCGACATGCCAAACTCATGAGTCCGACCTACCGATGTTCAAGATCGGCCTGTCAAACTAAAAAAATCTAGAGACTTGAGACTTCAAGTCTTAACCTCTCCAGGATCAAAATCTCAATTTAAACCTGTTTTCTTAATTCTCAAACATAGGTAATGTTCATAAATGATAGAAAAACACAATAGAACACATTTAAATGAATTTAAAGAAGTTTTACATGGAATATTTCAAAGGAATCCAAAAATGGAGAAAAAAGGAAAAAAGTTGATCAAGCTTGATCTCATCCAAATCAAGCTCAAATTTGTGAGGGCTTGTGTTCTACCAACCTAGATTTAAGATTTTCTAAGCTCAAGAAACTCAAATTATAACATTTTGAAGAAATTGAGAGTTTAGAAAAAAAGTTTAAAATTTGAAACAAGTTAAACTACCCTTGAAATTTGAGCTTAAATCCGAGTTTGTAAATGTGCAATCATGTTCTCGAGCTTTGAATGCGCTAAGAATCAAAACTTGGCTTAAAATTTTTTCAAATAAAAAATGAGGGTGAAAGAAACAGAGAAACGAGAAGAGAAAAAGAAAGAGAGGCTGAGAGAGTGAATGAGGGAAGGAGAGGGGGAGGAAATAAATAGAAGAAGGAAAGGTAGCTTTCCTCAGATAAGACCCTGTCCTCAATACACGATTTTCAAAGGATATATCAGGTATTTGACAAATTGTTTTGTTCCAAAATTTCAAAATAACAATTAAAATAATAAATAGTTATTAAAAATAATTAAACATAATACTAATTTAAAAATATTACAAAACAGTTAAATTAAGTTTAAACTTACATTATGGCACACTAATTCACCATTTTCATATTAATTACACTGAATTAAAAATCAAGATGTTACACTTTCTTATTTCAAACCTTAGGCAATCACAAGCCACTGTCATTGCCTTAGAACACCAAGTCTAATATCTATCTCATTTGGTCTCGTACAACCTGAACGGGAGGGATTTAAAAAACAAACAACAAAGAATGAGCAAAAGGCCCAATGGGATCTCATTTAACAAACTTTAAAGATTAAAATAAATAAATAAAACATGGACGTTAAAATAATCAAGTTAAAAAGAGAAATGAAGCAGCTCAATCAAATTCTTGGTACACAAATCATTGAAATATATATATATATATATAAAATATCAAATATACTTACAGTGCTTTAGTTGATTGTCCACGCTGCAAAGCGTCCAGATTGAGTTATGGGGGCTCGTCTCCAAGGTTATCTCTCACAACCCGATTTCTATAACCACCAAAAACTAACCACCAAGAACCATATGCATTATTGACAAGGTTGGAAATTGTTTATGCTCGAAATATTTGCATTCCGAGTTTAAATTATATTTTTAAATTCTTTTTCTAAAATATCAAAATCATGATATTTGCATCCATATACTTTCCTCAATATGCTTTAATATGAGAAAACACGTTTTATAAACAATTCACTTAAAGCATGCTCATCTTAATTTTTATCGATAAGGCTAAATAGTTTAAAACAAGGCTAATCAAAGAAGAGATGTAGAATCCTACCTCTTAGGCTCAAAGCCTACAAATTACTTTTTAGCTCACCATGTTCCATAGACTCTTGAAACCTTTGTCCCATTAGTGTCTATAAACTCCCAAAATCAAATAAATGACTCAGTTCCACAATAAATCATAAACTATAAACAAGTTTACATATATTATGCAAGATGGTTTCTTTTACTAGTGTGCCATGATAATATAATAACCTTTCTAATTTAAATATGCACAATTCAAATTTGAAATTAATTAATGGAATTTAGAGCGAGATATCATGAGTTACAGATGTAAAATAGGTAGACAAGTGTTCCAAAGACGGTTGGGAGGCTTCAGGACAAGTCTTGAAAGGCGAGGAGGATGTTTGGAACATGTTGCAGCCAATTTCATATAGGGCCAGCAGACGTGATCACAAAAGGGCCGTCGACCAAGATGTCGCAGAAATCAGCACCTCAGTTCAGCATCACCTTCCCCCACCTGATCTCAAATTGGGTTTTCATGGTTCAAACATTACTCAAATTGTCCAAAAAATTTGTAAGAATAATGTTCACACATAGAAGAAACATAAAATCAAGCTTTTTCACAAAAACTTACACATTTGGTCTGCCGAATCAGAACAAAATAGTTCAAAGTTTGTTCCAAACAAAGTAGTTTAAAAACAAAGCTTCAAATCATATTTTTGGGCATAAATTTGTGTTTAAATGATTTTTCATGAACCTCACACATGTATTCACAGATTTAAACATGTACAAAGCAAATTAACAATCTTGTTTTATCAAATACAATCAAACTGATATATTCATCACATAATCCACTATTATGCTCAAAACCACTATCAACATTCATGCATGCTTAGATTCTCAATCAAACCCAGATTTATGAAGAAAATAAAAGTGTGAATCATTGGTCAAATCTCCGATTCGATAAAAGTGTAGAATTTCCAAATCAGGGTTTTGAGTACCAACCTCAGATTTTTGCAAAGAAAATGGTGCAAAAGCTTGTTTCTTTTTTAACTTGGCATGATGAAAACTTAGGTCAAGAAAAAGCTCCTATTTTTATTTTTAGTTTGAGGTGTTGAATGCTAGAAATTTCACAGAGAGAGAGAGAGAGAGAGAGAGATGTGAGCCTGGTTCTATATCTGGTATATGGTAGGTTTTTATGTTTGTAAATAGGAGTCCAACAATGACATCTTGGTAAATAAGAGGAAAAGCAGTGGAATGAGTGTAATTTAACAGAATTGATTAAAAACTTAACATTTAAAATTAAAATTATGCAAATCCAAATTAAGTTAGATGCTAATAGAAATTAATTACATCCAACTCACTAATTAAACCAAATTAGCATAATTAAATTTGTTTAAAATCTATAGACGCTACAAACAACCCCTCACATTTTCTTCACAAAACCAAGGATCTAACAAAGAATTCAATGTAAGTGAAAAGCACCAGTCCTTGAAGATGGTCTTCAATTTCTAAAATTATCATAGTTAAGAGTGATGTACTTTCAAATAATTCTTAGCTTACATGATGCATATTAAGAGAGCAAGATTTCACTTTAGACGACCGCTAAATAGCTAAAAGTGAAAAACTCACTTGTGAGAAACGTTTAGTAAAACAAGATTAATCCTTATTATTTAAGACTCAAACTATAATTCAATTTAATCTGTAAATAATACCATGCCATACAACTAAGCCCATGACTAAAAATAGTTATCAAGAAAACTCACATAACCACGTCTAACACCAAAAGAAATACATCCATAGATAGAACATCATAGGCTCTAACCTAGACTCTACGGTCAAGGAATCAAAGAGAGTGCCTTAAGAAATATACAGCAACCGAACTGCACAACATCATCAAATATTCAATACTTCATCAATACCACAGGTTAAATTATAAATTCTCACTACTGAAATTACTTTTCCAACTTGAGAGAAATTGAAAGAAAGTCATCATACATAAACTTAACCCACGCATGTATCAAGGTTTATGCATAAGGGAATGTCTTAAAACTTCTACATAAACTCTAATACTCTCAACACAGCCATCCGAAGAACTATGATTACAAAATTAGTTAAATCTTCAGGACACCATAAACAGGCTATAAATGGGTTCAGATAGATTCATCAAACTAAATAATTAAAACTCAAGTTATGTAGAGATCAAACAATCTAATTACTATAGATCTTTTCACTTTAGCATTTTATCAAAAAACTAACATATATGTATTGCTAACTAATATTTAACAAAAAATCTCTGTTTCTAACCTTGTAACACATCCCTTGAACTAATCCCCCCTTTGAATCAAGCATCACATTAAAGCACTCAACCTAAATTGAATATTCCATCAACCAAACTACACTATAGGAGTTCGTTATCATCCCTGGCCAAGCTTTCTTGAATTTCATAAGTAATGCTTCCAATCCAAGGGCTAAACAAGAAGGAAAACACTAAGAGTTTGGAACTCAAATTCAAAAGCATGCAGCTCACTACGCAAAATTTAAGAATTAAAACTGTACCTCAACCTTCACGAAATTTTTGGACAACCCATCTCCAACCTTGAAGTTGCTTCTAAAGTTGAATTACCCATCGAAAAGAAGATGGAAGCCCTATATTTTGGAGCTTGCACGACGTCTCCCATGGAGAAGGGAGAGAGAAACCAAGACGGTAGAGAGATAGATAAAGAATCGTGAGAGAGAGAGAGTCTGGACGTGAAAAGGATGAAGGGAAAGAAGGAAAAAGAAAAGGGGAAAACGTAAATTATTTTCAGTTTTGTAAAATTTATTCAATTAAAGTTGGCGCCCAATTTTAAATAAGTGGCCGTTCAGTATTCTGTTCAAAAATTGCTAATCATACAAACGCGGGACTCAACAGAGTATCAACACCTTATTTTAAAGCGATAATTTTCTACACAAAAATTTATCATAAAACAATTTTATAACCAAAAATTAGTCTCAAATTCTTAATTAATTAACACTAACAAGTAGATTAAATTAATTAATCTTAATTAATTTATATGGGCGTTATAGAACAAATGAACCTAGCTAAGTTAAGTTAGAATATTATTATTTGATTCTATTTATTTATTTATTTATTTGTGTTTGGTAAATTTGGTTGGTGTATTATGATAAGGTAATAGACATGGCAGTCTCCAATTCGCTGATCGTTGTTTCAACGGTGGGACTTGCCGACTTATAGAAGACAATAAAGCATGGATCGCAACTTGAGTGCTAGGCTGATTAGGCACAAAGAGGAATGAAGAAGAACATCTTACAGGACCCACTTCATTGCCAAACAACCACAATGATTCTATAAAATGAGAATAATGCAAAAAAGGAGAAAACTAAGTCAAAGTGTGGCGAGAAGAGTAGCCAAATGATCAGTACAAAGCATGGGTTAATGAAAGATGTAGGCTCTAGCATGCTAGGAAGTTATCTCCGGAGATAAGTCAAAATATGCTCTAGAGACGAGACAAACAGGAATTACCTTCAGAGATGATTTCGAGTGTTTTTAGATAATGGCTTATGTTTGAAGGTTCATTAATGGTGATGAGAAGGATGGAGGTATTTTATGGGTTTCTGAGAGCCTATTATGAAGGTTTCAGGGAATGACCTTAAAGAACTTTCTGGAGGAGAAATCTGATTGTAAAAGACTTATTTTGAGCATATATTGGCTGTGTGTGTGAGGATAGTCTGATGTAGGTTATAGTGATATTGGTATAGATGGAAGGGCTCTGTTTATAAGGAAGGAGTGAACAAGTTTTAGTGGTTGCTCTGGAGAGACCATTTTTGTGCTCTGACAAGCGGCTATAGTTCTTCATTTCCTTTCTAGCTTTAAGTTCTTGTTCTCTTTCATGTGTAAGGTCCAAGCAATCGAAAATGGCGCACATTGAAGACAAAGTGCGTTAACTCCAAGCCTATTTGGTATTAGTTGGTTGTAACCAACTTTTTAGTTAGAAACAGTATAAAGCTCTTACATGCTATAGTAAAAGCAAAAGAATTCCTGTGGTGTAAAGTTCTTACATGTTACAGTATTTATAGTTCTAACCAATAGTTCTAACTACCATACCAAACTAATTTAGAGTCTTCTAAAGATCTGAGAGGCTCTATATAAGGTATGAGCAAGCAAAGTACTTGTAACGCCCCCCTTTCCGGACGTCACAGATGTCGTTACGTTCATTCATTAAAACATTATTTATAGCAAACTATTGTAATTAATAACATGCATTTGAAATCTTAGTTTGGAAAAGCAATCCCAGGATCCGTACTTACATTTTTATTTTTTTTTACAAAAATACAATTTATAAGAAATTATAATTTTTCTTAATTATAACAATTTGCTCTTCCATAGATATTGTATAAATAGTTTGCTAATATCATTTAAAATTAAATTGAACCTTTGAAAACAAAATAAAAATCTTTGAACACGGCTCGGCCGGCAGGCCGAACTTTTAACTTCGACAGGCCGAACTAAACCGGCAGGCCGAAGGTCACCCATCGGCAGGCCGTCCGAGGCCTTGCAGAATGGGGTTTTAAAAATCCACAAGATCGGCAGGCCGATGCTTGGCAACCGGCAAGCCAATTGGAAATCTTCGACAGTCCGACCAGTATGGTCGGCAGGCCGAACCTTTAAAAAAAATTTTGATAACAAGTTTTAAAGCTTCAAATGCGGAAGAAAAATTTATAAAACAATAAAAACACATTCACAAAATTTATAAAATTATTCTTAAATTATAAACATACTCAAAATCCAAAATTATAGAATATTTCTTTAAAACTTCCTTCCTTGGCGTTTTTTTATTTGCAACCATCTTCCTTAGCTCACACGCCTGTCATTGTCCTCCGCCTACTCCATAATTTTCTTACCCTTATCTGTAACATGATGAAAAATTTAAAATAAGCCAATGCTTAGTAAGTACATTATAATTCTCACAACTTAAAAACATTTCATGAACAACATCATCATCATCATCATCATAATAGTGCACTAGGCATATTTTCATAGGAACATATCTTTCATTACATCATCCATATTAAAACTTATCCATTTTATCTTAAGGGGCCCAAGTGTTGCACCATAACATCATCATCATAGGCGCGCCGTCATGAGAGGAGAGGGGTAG
>CAMOHE010048727.1:0-31175 GCA_946598075.1 Artocarpus hirsutus | reverse complement strand
GGATGGTTTTGGGTTCGAGTGGTTTTGGGGTCGAGGGGTTTTCGGGTCATGCGGTTTCGGGTCGTGTGGTTTCGGGTCGAGTGGTTTTGGGGTGTAGGGTTTTGGGGTCGATTGGTTTTGGGGTCGAGTGGTTTTAGGGTCGAAGGGTTTTAGGGTCGAGTGGTTTTAGGGACGAGTGGTTTTGGGTTCGAAGGGTTTTTGGGTCGAATGGTTTTAGGGTCGAAGGGTTTTGGGGTCGAGTGGTTTTGGGTTTGAAGGGTTTTGGGGTCGGGTGGTTTTTAGGTCGAAGGGTTTTGGTGTCGAGTGGTTTTAGGGTCAAATGGTTTTGGAGTCGAAGGGTTTTTGGGTCGAAGGGTTTTGTGGTCGAGTGGTTTTGGGGTCGAGTGGTTTTAGGGTCGAAGGGTTTTGGGATCGAGTGGTTTTGGGGTCGAGTGGTTTTGGAGTCGAAGGGTTTTGGGGTCGAAGCGTTTTGTGGTCGAAGGGTTTTGTGGTCGAGTGGCTTTGGGGTCGAGTGGTTTTGGGGTCGAAGGGTTTTGGGGTCGAGTGGTTTTGGGGTTTTGAGGTTTTGGGGCTTTTGGTGTTTAGCGATTTTACGGTTAGGCGCTTTTGTGGTTTGTGTTGGTTTTGCATTTAACGGTTTGGAAGTGTTGTGGTTTTGCAGTTTTGCGGTTTTTGGTTTTTCGTGTTTAGTGGTTTTACGGTTTGGCAGTTTTGGGGTTTGTGGCGGTTTTGCGTTTAGACGTTTGGCGGTTTATGGTTTTCCCGGTTTTGCCATTTGGCGGTTTTTTGGTTTAGCGGTTTTGGGGCTTAGCGGTTTTTGGTTTTTGGCGGTTTTACAGTTTAGGCGTTTTTTGGGTTATGCGGTTTTGGCGATATTTGGTGTTTACCGGTTTTGGGTTTTTGGCGGTTTTACGGTTTTAGCGGTTTTGGTGCTTAGCGGTTTTGTCGTTTTACGGTTTGACGGTTTTGTGGTTTGTGGCGGATTTGTGGTTTCGCGGTTTTGACGTTTAGCGGTTTAGCTGTTTGGCGGTTTTGGGGTTTAGCGGTTTAGGGTTATTTCAGTTTTGGGGTTTGGGGGTTTTGCGGCTAGCGGTTTTGTGGTTTTCTGGTTTTGGGGTTTGGTGGTTTTGGTGTTTAGCGGTTTGGCTGTTTTCGGTTTACGGTTTATGATTTTTTTGGCTTTAGGGCATTGCGGTTTTGTGGTTTGGCGGTTTAAGGGTTTGGAGGTTTTAGGTTTTGGGGGGCTTTGCGGTTTAGCGGTTTTTGGGTTATAGCGGTATTGGCTTATTGGCGGTTATGTGGATTGGCAGTTTTGAGATTTTAGTGGTTTGAGCTGTTTTGGGGTTTAGCGGTTTTGGTGTTTAGCGGATTTGGGGTTTAGCCGTTTTTGTGGTTTAGCGGTTTTCGGGTGAAGCGGTATTGTTTTTTTGGCGGTTTTGTGGTTTAACGGTTTTGTGGTTTTGGCGATTTTAGAGGTTTTGGGGTTTAGCGGTATGGCGGTTTTGGTGTTTAGCGGATTTGTGGTTTAGCGAGCAGTTTTCGGGTGTAGCGGTATTGGGTTTTGGTGGTTTTACGGATTGGCGGTTTTATGGTTTAGCGGTTTTTGTGGTTTAGCGTTTTAGCAGTTTTGGTGTTTAGCGGGTTGAAGATTTGGCGGTTTTGTAGTTTGGCGGTTTTACGTTTTAGCGGTTTGGTGGTTTAGTAGTTTTGGGTTTTTGACGGTTTTGTGGTTTTGCGGTTTGCGTTTTTCGGTTGTAGCAGTTTACGTTTTTTGACGGTTTTGGGGTGTGACGGTTTTGCCGAATGGGGGATTTGCTGTTTAACAGTTTTGGTGTTTAGCGGTTTTATGGATTGGCGGTTTTGTGCTTTGGCGGTTTTGAGTTTTTGTGGTTTGGTGGTTTTGCGGTATAGTGGGTTTGGGGTTTAGCGGTTTGGCGGTTTTGGTGTTTTGCGGTTTTGTGGTTTGGCGGTTGTGCGGTTTTGGGGTTTAGCGGTTTTGGGATTTTGGCGGTTTACAGGTGTAGCGGTTTTGGCTTTATGGCGGTTTTGTGGTTTGGCGGTATTGCAGTTTTAGCGGTTTTTGGGTTTAGCGGTTTGACCGTTTTTGGGGTTTAGCGGTTTAGGAGTTTGGCGGTTTTGGGGTTTGGGAGTTAGCGGTTTTGGTGTATAGCGGTTTAGGGGTTTGGCGATTTTGGGGTTTAACGTTTTTGTGGTTTAGGGCTTTGGCCTTTTTGGGGTTTAGCGGTACCCCAACCCTAAACCCTAAAACCCGGTACCCCAAAACCCAAAACCCTAAACCCTAAAACCTAAACCCTTGTTTTACTGACCGTATCTTTCGATTATAGAATTTTTCAAAATTTTTTGTCAAACCATTTTTGCTCTTTTTTCGAAGGCCATAGTTCTTGGCTTACCGAACACATATTCAAACGACCATAGCTATCAATTCCTTTCTCTGTTTGAGCTGAAATTGGATCCGTTGTAGTTTTTATATTTGTATCTTTGAAATTAAAAAATTTTATCCTAATTTTTTACCAGACTATTTTTGCCCCTAGCTTAAAGACTATAGCCTTTGGTCAACCATGCACATATTTAAATGAATGTAACTAACAATACGTCCACAAATAGAATATATAATAATAAATATTTTGATTTCTTTCTTAATTTAATAAGTTTGCCCTTTCCCTTGTCCATGTCGAGAATTTTGTCTAGACGACGTACGAATCTCTCAAGTCCTCACTATTTGGATTAGCCTTTGGCCAACCGAGCACATGTTTGAATGAGCATAACTTACAATTCATAGCCCTCCTTTAGCTAAAATTTAGACTGTTATAGTTTTTTATTGTATATTTAAAATTATAAAATTTTATACCAATTTTTTACAATACCATTTTTTCCCCTCTCGAAGGCTATAACCTTTGGGTAACTAACCATATATTGCAACGACCATAATAACAATCTATAGCTTTGTTTTAGCTGAAATTTGGACAATTTTTTTTTTTTTTATCGTATCTTTGAAGTTATACAATTTTATCCCTATCTTTTACCAAGCTATTGTTTCCCTTATCTCAAAGGCTACAGCCAAGCACATTTTATAACTATCATAACTAACAATTCATAGCCATGTTTCATCAAAATTTGGACCGTTATAATTTTTGTAATCATATCTTTGAAATTATAAAATTTTATCATAATTCCTTTCCAAACCATTTTTTGCCCCTATCTCAAAAGTTATAGCATTTGGCTAACTAAGCTCATATTTAAACAATGATAACTAACAATTTGTAGCTTTGTTCCATATTAGACTTTTATAGTTTTTCCGATCGTATCTGAAATTATAAATTTTATCCCAATTTTTTACCGTACCATTTTTGCTATTATCTCAAAGGCTATGGCTTTGGCTAACCAAGCACATATTCAAATGATTTGCAATAATATTAAACTCGTCACGACTCTTAAGATTATTCGAGTGTCATGGGCTAGATCCACCTTAACCTCACCAGTGCAACTCTTGTTTCTTTTCCTTTTTGTCACTATTACCAAACTCGTGCGACATCAACCTTAGTCATGCTTCTCGCATGTCCCTTCCAACTGTTGGAGCCAAGGTGTGTTAATGTCACCGAGAATTGGTTTAATGAGCATGTTCTTCGACTTGTCTCGCTTGATAGTTTTATGCTAGAGAATCTTGTGGCCCACTTATAAATACGTGTACAATCATCAACAGACTAATCTCAAATTTTTTGAGTTGCATGATTGTGAACTTGCTCAGAATATTGTTATCATGGCACCAAATCTTGAACCATTTTGATAGGAGGAACAAAATTCTATTTTACCCGGAAATCAAAATTAGTCGTTGCACACTTGTCAAAAATCTAGAGATAAAAGACTTCGTGTCACCAAAAATTGGATCGAAGAAAACATATGCGGACTACAGTTCTTGGAGGAATTGAGGTTCACAACTAGCACCATTGTCATAGATGAGCCAATTAAGTTGTGTTTGAAGAGTTTAAAAAGTCTAGGGCTGGATTCTTGCCAAATGCTAAGCCATGCACTTGTGGAGATGGAAGCGCCAAATCCAGCTTCTTTGGCCTATAATAGGGGATCAGTTTTTAAATTGTTACATCCTGTTTTCCTCCTATTCTTACATAAATTTTTGAGAAAATTACATTTTACGCCATATTTTAAAAGTTATATTTATTCATGTCACACTATCATTCGTATTACATGTGCCATAAATAAATTCGTCACATTTATAAAAAGTAAACCTTAAAAGTGACACTCAAGAAAAATTCCCTAAATTTTTCTATGTAATTTATGTAGTTTCTTTGATGTTGCAATGAAGTGTTGTCGGATATCCTGTACTAACGCTAATGTAATATTCTTTTGTTTAGTGTATTAGATTTTAGTGCAATTGGCTTATCCAAAACAAGAAGCGAGAACAGTTACCTTAGCTCCAGTATTGTACGCAGTCAAACATCTTGAGACAAAATCAAGAAAATTTGTTAAGTTCCAATTATATCTCTAATCTAGTTTCTTGCAAAAGTTCACAAAAAACATTCCCCTCCTTAGCAGAGTCCAAATCGTCCATGAACTGTATATATTGTCAAAAGCAGTCCTTGCTCAAAAAAAAATAAAATTACAATTTTTAATTATTTTGAGAGGAGAATACAATTAAAATCAAGGACGTTTAAGTGCAAGAAAAAACCTTGGATATGAATCTTGAAAACCCGAGATTGGCTCCCTTCTATTGGTCCTTTAGTTCTTGTTCAAATTGGAGCAGTTTTTCACGTAGGGGCTCCAAAAAGAGTTTCAAATCTTGAATGACTCGCAACTTGTCTTGATAAGAAAGATCCTTTTCGTCACTCAGTCTCACTTCAAGCTGCAAGTTTTTACATCAAAACAATTAACACCCAAAAAGAGGCCTAAAGATATGCCATAACCATCAACAACATTTCTAGTTGTCAACAATAAATGAAGGTCAATTAACAAACTTTTTTTTTATACAAATATAAAAGTATATGATGAAGTTTACTGTCAGAAAATATCGCTACTTAAGGCAAGGACAGAGTTTGCACAACTCGACTAGTTCTCACACCAAAGAAAAAATATTTGAAGTTCCAACATAATCATGTTCCCTTAAATTAAGTAACCATCATGTATTCGTGTAGGTCTCCACGGCCATGCCAAGTACCAATGTGTCAAAAGTTCTTCATGGTTTGCTCCGATTTAGAGAACAAACAAAAACACTTTGACGACATTCTCCAGTACAAGCTCGTCAAAGCATCTCAATTCTAAGATATCCGCTTAATCTCAAAGTCATGATATTGGATATAAGTACAACACAGGTTTCTAGTTGGAGAAACACATCATAATTTATCGCTATATGGTTGTCTTGTGTAGAAGAAGCAAGAAAATTAAAACGTAGTATAGAGAGAGAGTAATAGCATAGGCATAGGAATAGGAATAGGAATAGGAATAGGAATACCTGCTGCAAGTCATGAAGCTCACCAAAAGAGAGCTCTGGAATATCCAAATGCCCCTTCATTGACTTTTTCTCTTCTTTTATAATCCACTCCCCTGATCAATATTCAATAATAATAAGAATAAGAATCATGACCACGAAGAAGAAGAAGAAGAAGAAGAAGATGTAAATGTAAATGCAATTGTAATTGTAAAAAGAAACAGATTTTCTTTTATTTCTTTAAATATGTAATTTATCATTCATTATTACCTTTGACTTTGAAGGAAAGCTCGTAGGTATACCCAACACGCTTCTTGTTTCGGACGGTGACCAAGAAGGCCTGTGCTTCATTGTTCAAATTCAAAATCAAATGCGCTACTACCACTACTAACGCTGATCAAAAGACGAACGAAAGAAAACAAAAGGATTAAGGAAGTGAGAACTGACATCACCAAGACATTTGGAAACATCAGAAATTTGAGCTTTTCCAGCAGCGAACTCTATCCAACCAACCGACATTACCAACTCCTGAATGCAAAATAAATTGAAACCCAAAAACATTCATTCATTAATCAAATGAAAACAAAACATCCAATATCACAATTGACATTTGATATTTGACATTTGATCATTCAATAATCAATAATGAGCAAGTAATTGTATTTGTTTTTGTACCTTGATTCTTTGAGTCGCCCAGTTATTGAGGTTCTTCTCCTCCCAGGTTCCAGCCTTATATATATATAAGCATAATCACAAGTAAAACATAACAAGTTTCGGTTTCAGTTTCAGTTTCAGTTCGAATAATGTTAAAAAGAGATACATAAACAAGAGAGAGTTTAAATCTAGAATATCCAATAACAATAATAATAATATAAGTAAAGTAAGATTATTGATACCCGATTCCAGACGGATCCCAAAGGTGGGGGATTTGAATTGATTTGGTCAGCCGGCAGCTTCTTCGGAACTGGAAGAGGAACGGCGTCCTCTGTCGCTCCTCTCACCCAATACCTATACGACGACGTTTTCTCCTCCTCTCCTTCTCCCTCTTGTCGTTTCTTCGCCTCTGCTCCTTCTTCCATTGCCATTTTCCCAATCCAAGCGCTAATCTATTCTAATCTAATTTGACAATAACGATACTAGTAATTGTAAACAAGAACGAGAGAAGAGAAGAGAAAGGAAATGTTTATTCTTTTTTCCTCGAACCACGACCAAACCACATTCCACTCCACCGACAACAGCCAGCAACCAAATTGGAACTTATTTATGGCTGTCCTGACGAAGCTTCTAGGAGACCCCAGATTGATACATTAGGAACGCCCAATTATTTATTATTTCATGTACATAACATTTAATATATTAAGAAAAGAAAACACATGCCTCAAGGCATAGACTAGCTGAACAAGTTGTCAGAAACCCCGTAAGCAACAGAGAAGAAAGGTGGCGATTCTTAAATGCCCTTACAAACCCATTGGACTAGGCCCAAGACTGTAGGTCCATGGGCTTTTGATTTGACAGTATGGGGTGCGCACCCCACCATTTTCCTGAGGGTTTTTCTGTAAGATAACGAGAGTATAGGTTTTTTTTCTCTTTTCCCTATCATTTCTTTTAGACTACAAGTGTAGTAATGTGGCATCCCACGTGTCCTTGTTAAGACAATCTCTATCTAGATAATGATAAGGCTCAAAAGTCCCTGTCAAAACAATATAATGATTTAATAGAAACAATCCAGTTAAGTAGTTTGTGTCAAAATTAACTCCTTATAATATTATCAACTCGTCACAAGTCACTAATAAAATAATCATAAAACTTCTTCTTCTTCTTACAATTGAGTCTCATTCATGCTTGCAAATGCTCACAATCAAGACATGCTTATGTCATTTATACATCTCAACATCCTAAGCAAACATATAAATAGGCATAATTATTATTATAATATAGGTGAAATTCTGCTTGTTATGATAAACACTCCTAAGGTTCTCCTCTGTTATAGATACGATATCTAATCTCTCTCTATATATATTTATATATAAAGAGGTATTTATATCTCATCATAATCAATCCAACGCAATCTTGTCACTAAAATTTTGAAGATCTCATTTCCTATTGTAACATAAAATTCAACCTTAATTCCTCTAGAAACCTTCTTTTCTAACATCTAATTTCGTAGAATAAGTCCAAATTATTATACGTATATTCTAAAGGGTAAAAATAATAAAAAGTTTGTATAATATAAGCTTTCAAAGACAAATAAGTTAATATTTTAGTGTGCATTTGACTCTTCGTCTTCAAGAGAGAAAGGCCAAGTAAAAGACAGGTAGGGAGAGAGGATTGAGGCTAGTGGGCCGGCGTGTCGCCGGTCTGCTAGCCTCCAAACTTTGTTAGGGGAGTCTTCATCAGCCGATCTTCATCATGCCAGGTGCGTACTGCTAAGGGAGAGAAGCTTCACACAGGCCAATGGGCGAGAGTGGAGATCAAAGAGAACAAAGCTCTACTGTCGATCTGGGTTCCACACAAGGGAGAAAAGCACAGCGATCGATTGCGGTGGCCATGGGGCATGCAGACCTCCTTTAAATTCAGACTAGGTCGATTGGGCAAGGATGGAGGCTTCGCCTGTCATGCCCCAACGTTGAGGGACTTGACCACAAGTGGGGCCAGGTTCAGACTGCCGAGTGAGGGCAGGCTACAAGGGGTCTGGATTTGCCATAGGGATAGTTGAAAAGGGTGCTGTGGGGAAGGCATAAAAAGGGTTGTGGGGCCTCACCGGCGAACAGATGGCTTGAGCAGAGAGACAAAAGCTTTAGGGTGACTGGTGTCAAGGGATCTTGAGTTTGGGTTTGTGGTGAAGACGGCATCCTATATTTGTGTTTTGTGATTTGTGTGTTTTCTCGATCTGTTGTAATAAGACTAACAACATTCTCATAGATTGAAAGAAGTTTAAATTCAGCTTTTAATCAATGTTATTGTAATAATAGAGGTCGTATCCTTACTTTTTAAGAGTCTGTATTTACGTCCAAATTGTTTCAGGATGAAGTCTTTTTTCCCTCTAAAGTTGGGTTTAAAAGGAGTCAATGTTGGCCTTAATGCTAGTGAGTGGTCGCCTTTGTTGATTGGAAAGATTCATTAATTGTAGGGGGACGATGGACTAAGAGGCGCATTGACTTGGCCTCTGATCGATTGAGAGAGTTGGGTTAAAAAGAGCACCTATGCTTGTTCTAAGTATGCAGATCTATTTTCCCATTTACGGGCTTCTGGAGTGCGTCTGTCCTTTTAAGTGTCATCAAAATTTACTGATGGATCTAATGTCAAAGGCAAGTTTCTTCTCATGTACTATGGGGTCTTTCAAGATGGAGTTTTTGTTTCTCTAGAGTTGGGTCTAGGAGGAGTGGATGTTAGCCTCAGTGCTAGTACGTGGTGCCCCCTAGTTGATTAGAAAGACTCATCAATTGTAGGGGGACGATAGACTAAGAGCCGTATTAACTTGGCCTCCAATCGATCAGGACTTCCCATCGATCAGGAAAGTTAGGTCAAAAAGAGCACCTATGCTTATTCTCAGTACATCGATGTACTTTTTTGTTTACAGCTTTAGACGTGCGTCTTTCCCTTTAAGTGTCATCAAAATTTACTGACATATCTAATGTCAAATGGGAGTTTTTTCTCACGTACAATGGGGTCTTTCAAGACGGAGTTGTTCCTCTAGAGTTGAGTCTAGAAGGAGTCAATATTTGCCTTAGTGCTAGTGAGCGATATCCTCTGGTTGATTGGAAAGATTCATCAATTATAAGGAGGATGGTGGACTAAGAGCCGTATTGACTTGACCTCTGATCGATCAGAATTTCCCATCAATTAGGAGAACTAGGTCAAAAAGAGCACATGTGCTCGTTCTTAGTATGTTGATGAACTTTCCCATTTACAGGCTTCCAGTATACGTCTGTCCCTTTGAGTATCACCAGAATTTATTGATGGATCCGATGTCAAATGGGAGTTTCTTCTCATGTACAATGGGGTCTTTCATTAGCTCCTTGCTCTGTGTTACTTTTTGTAATTAAGTGCAATGAACTACTCGTTTAAAAAAAACAAATCAAAACAAAAAACAAATAAGTTTCATGAGCTCATGCATGATAAGTTTATTCACATTGTGCATCAATTTTACTTACTATACTGAGTGTCATGTCCTTATTTTTAAAGAGGCATAGAGAAAGGGTGGGGCACATGTAAAGCGCGCCACATTGGCTAAGTATCCTCTCCTAGGGTGCTCCAATGGTGCGTGCAAGTCAAATTTCATCATTATATGAAGAAGGGTCTAGCCAACCCTACATAAATTGGTCAAGAGCTAGAGCCGTTCCCCTAATGTGCCCAAGGCAGGGTGAAAGCAGTCGATGATGAGAGTTGTTGCGCCTTTGGTAAGTTGGCATGCCCTGGACCTAAAGGCCACTGCATGGGTCCTGACCTAGCCTCTGGGTAGGTCCGTGACATTAGGCTCACTTAGTTTCAATGATGCAAATAAGGACACCTATCAACATTGACACAATAGGATGCTAAATGGTTTAGCTAATGCTATCCTCTAAGCCTATGAATTTATGTAAATGAATATTATTGATTTGTTTATGAGACTTTTCCGTATTAGTTAATTTTATACACCTTTAAAGCCTAAAAATAGTTTATGATTGATCCCATTTTACCATATAATATATATTTATATGTAAATATACAATCAAGTAGCTTCAGTTTACAAAGCAAACTTCTATGTTTTATTCTAGAAAGGATTTCCAAAGTTCCAATTTACTCATATTTTTATATTCTATTTCCTTATATGTATAATATGAGCCTTATAATCACTTAATGCGAGTATAAGAGTGTCACAACCTGCTTTTTCAGGCTATGATATAACACTTTTTTTACTTACGTATAGATAAAAAACTTAGGAATATTTTTTTAAAAATATATATATTACACATATAGATTTTAGCAACCTTCAAAATACAAACATATACATATATTTACATAAACAAACTTTCTTTTACAATATTGCTTGCTAATTACTCGAGAGAGAGGTTTTGTATTACTTAACTATGTTACAGCTTTTATACGACGCGCTTCAAAATAACTTAAAATATATTACAACGAAAACATGACTGTGGCGGCATCCAAACCCAGTTCCGCACATTACTCGTATCCCTCCGCCAGCTCATCAGTGAATTTATTCTAACCTTTTAGTGGGAATACCTACAGCATAAAATACTAAGTGAGCTTAAGCCTAATAAGTCCCAACACAACCCACATGCACATTCACTAAAATGCATGATCTAATTTTGGTTTCTTATGAACATTCTTCATCCTTATCATGTCTTATCTTTAACTAGGGCCCAAGTGTTCACACTATTATGCACATAGGTTTACGTGACATTAAGACCATACTATAACCTTAAACTCATTTTGAGTCAGGAGTCGGTATGACACCCTTCTTAATTCTGGTGATGTATTTACCAATCCAATTATTATAGTTATCATACCATGCATGAAGTTATATTCACATGTTATACACAAAACATAAATACTCTTGTACTGTATAGTACACATAGGTACATACTTTATATACTCACAAGTATACAACAAAATATACACACAGGTACTTATTTCGTATACTTACAGGTACATATTAATATACTCATAGGTACTTATATTATTGTACACATATAGGTATACACCTTGATATATATACAGGTATATATATATATCATATTCTTTACTTACAATTTCATACTGTATGTGGGATTAGTACTTACTTGGTTTGGATCGCTACGCAAGTCGACCTCAGTCCCCTTTTTTCTAGTCTTCTAGGGTCCTGTTTGGCCAATTTCAACTCTATTAGCCCAATTTTCACTATTTCACCTAAGTATTAATACAAAACAATCGTTAATTAATAGATCTAGTTGCATAATTGTATACAACTTTGATAATTACGGGTTCTCTTACTCCTATCTTACTCTACCCTATCGTCTCTAACGAAGGGCGAAAATCTTTCTAATAATCCCTTTTTTCCCTTTGGAACGTTTCGGAACGATTCGGGTTACTCGTGAATAAAGCACAATTTTGCCCTCGGTGGGCCTTCCTAAATTCCTCGAGCTCCACTTTGCTATTTTAGCAAAAATTATTACTTATTAATTTTAAAATAATACCTTGGGCTGTCAGGTTTTCTTATTTTACATCAACGTCCCATTTTACTAAAACTTTGAAATTTTGCCCCTTTTCTAAAAATTTTGACAATTTTACCTCCCAGACTAAACTTAATCTCTTTAAACCATAATTTTCCATTTTTCATAAGTATCATTTTTGCTCAAAATACCATACCCAATACCCATGGAATTCAATCACAATCTTGCTTGAATACTCATATGCTTTTGAAATAATCAAAACTAAACAAAACCTAATAAATTTCAAGTAAAAAAAATTAAAACTCACCCAAAGAAAAATTTGTGATTCTAGCCTTTCTAAGGGCTCCTTTGAAACTTTCCTAAGCATTTTTCACACAAAAATACCTTGAATCAAATTCCCCTCTTAACCCAAGAAAAAACCCTAGGAGAACTTGAAG
This sequence comes from Artocarpus hirsutus, assembly GCA_946598075.1. Taxonomy (NCBI): domain Eukaryota; kingdom Viridiplantae; phylum Streptophyta; class Magnoliopsida; order Rosales; family Moraceae; genus Artocarpus; species Artocarpus hirsutus. The sequence goes on along the minus strand of CAMOHE010048727.1, from coordinate 19,128 downwards.
AAAAAGTTCAGATTTTTACCTCAAACTTTATAAAATCCTTTGAACTTTGCTTCTTGAACTCAACTGGGGCCAATTTTGCAAAGATTTGAAGTTGAAAAATTTTTGGGGAGATGCTTCTATGGCTGCCGTGGGTGAAGGGAGGAGAAAGTGAAAAAAAAATGGCTTGTTTTAAACTTTAATCCATGCTTATCTTGTTTGGTGACTCACCAAGTAATCAACAAGGTTACTCAAGGTAGCTAGGTGTGATTGGGCCACCTTTCATGGCATGGTGGCCCAATAAAATTTCAATGGGTGTCCACTTGGTAGGCTTTAAAATTTTACACAATATAATTTTTCACCACACTGTATTTTTCTTATACTATCGTAGCAAAACTAATGCAAAACATATTCTTAGACTATAGAAAATATTCTACTTATCTTTGGTTTATTTTTGGAATCCAAACATAACATTTCTTATATCTGTGTTTCACTCAGCAGTATACCTCCTTTTTGCACTAGTTTAGGATTTTGGTATACTCTCTATCTTATTTATACCTTAATTACCTATCCATTTATATCACAATTCTATAATTAATTGTGATATAAAATTCTTTTTATGCATATTATTTACAAATTTTTGAGTATTTAACTCACAAAATTTGTATTGACAATATCCAACATTACATCAAGTTCGCAGTTGAGTTTCCTATTGATACTGCTTATTTGTACATTATCATAATTTTTAAAAAAAATACAATTTTTAAGGGTAAATTCATTAATTAACCTCAATTAAATATTAGATTTTATTAATGAATTTCTCTGGTCATTACAAAGAATGTTTGGGAACTAATTTTTAACACCAAAGCTTTAGCTGTTATAATGTAAAACTCTTACACACTAAAGGTAAAATAAAAATATGCTATAGTATAAAACTCTTACATGCTACAATTTTAAAATCTAACTTTAAATTTTAAAAAACTAAATAATAAAACATAATAATAATAATAATAAAGTAATACACCATCTAATTTATTTCAAACACTCTTTATGTTTTCAAGCTATGCTAGATATAGTATTAAATTATTGACATGACAAATAACGTGTCACGTGTTTTGACTGACTTTTTCAGTAGCTATTATTGCATTTGCTGGTAGTGATGCCCAGTAAGAAAGCTAGAGTTAGGGCCGACAATTCAAACAAGGCACGATGACACGATACGAAAACGACACGAAATAAACGGGTTTGGACCGCATGTTTATTAATTATGCCATAAATGGGCTGGCACGAATAACACGAAAATAAATAGGTTGGATTCGTGTTAACTCGCTAAACACGCCTTTAACAAGTTTAATTAAACTGGCCGTAAACGTGTTGACACGGCACGACACGACCCGTCCATTTATAACACATTTAAACTTAAAAATAAAAAAATAAACTTAAAAATAAAAAAAAAATAAGAATTTTGCAAGGTCAAGAATTGAACCTTACACCTTGGGTGCATTTCTCACACTTGCCACCACCACGCTGGCTGGGCTACTGGTTGATGTTTTATAATAGCTTTTATTATATTTATAATACATTTAAACTTAAAATTAAAAAAAATTAAGAATTTTGCAAGGTCAAAAGTTGAACCTTGCACCTTGAGTGCATTTCTCACAATTGTCACCACCACATCGCTGGGCTACTCTTTGATGTTTTGTAATATATTTTATTTTATTTATAAAACATTTAAACTTAAAAATAAAAAAACTTAAGAATTTTACAGGGTCAGGAGTTGAACCTTGCACCTTGGGTGCGTTTATACGCTTGTTGCCACCACGCTAGGCTGTTGTCTAAAGTTATATAACAGCTTTTATTATATTTATTATGATTTTTTGCTTTTGACACAAAAAATCCCACATCGAAAGTGAAACAAAATGCTTCTAACTCTTTTCTAATGTCTCACTTGCTGTGTTCAGGCCTTGCTTGCAAATGAAAGCCAGCGGATAATGGCTTTGAACAATTTTTCTCTAACAAAGAGAAAATTTGAATACAGTTAAAATATTTAATAATTTTGAAATTAAAGAAAAAATTAAAATTAGAGATTAAAATGTTAAATAATTAAAATTATTATATTATTTATATTAATATTTAATTTTTTTTATTTTATTTTGGTTTCAATGTAAAAAAAATTAAATATTAGTTTTTTTAATCGAGTAAAATAAATTATATAGTAAAAAAATTAAATATTAATATTTTTTAATCGCGTCATGTTAAATGTATTATAGGCGTGTCGTGTTTGTGTTTGCATTTTAAGCACGTTTATTAATCGTGTCGTATTATAAACGTGTTGACACGAACACGACACGAGAACACGAATTGCCCGCCCTAGCTAAAGTAGTAAACAAAGAAGTCACCAATAATTTCTTTTCTTTCTTAAAATAATAAAAATATAATAAGAATATCAATAACAATGATACTAAAATGATGACGTCACGGTAAATATATATAAAATATATTGCAGTGGTGATTCAGCTCGGCCGTTTGGTTCATTAGGAATTAATTCACGACCACTTATCGCTTAACAGGAAACTGCTTTATTTATATATATGTTTTTTTTTTTTTGGGGAGGGGGTGAGGTTGGGTGTGGGTTTTGTTCTGAAGCCTTTCCTTCCAAACTCCAATTCCACTGCTACAAATACATGTACATGTATCAAATTATCAAGTATCAATGAATCCAACACAATCCCTCATCAATTGATCATCAGCAAAATGGAGGGCCATGATGATATGGAGGAAGGAAATGGAACATCAATGTGCAAGTACACGGTGGAGGAGGCCCTGTCGGCCGTGGGATTCGGCAAATTTCAGAAAAGAATGGTTTTGTATGTTGGTCTTGGCTACATAGCCGACCCTTCCGAACTGATGCTCCTGTTCTTCATTGGGCCAGCCTTCCAAACCCAATGGGCCCTGTCCTACGCCCAACAAAGCCTCCTAACTGGAGTCGTCTTCGACGGAAAGGTAGCGGGGGCCCATCTCTAGCGGCTTCTCTTCGACCACTTGGGAAGGAGAACGGCCTTTCTGGGCATTGTTCTGCTTGTTGAGCGCCTTGTCTGCAAACTTGGCAACTTTGTTGGACCTTATATGTTAGCAAAATATTTCATATAATATGGATAAAAACGAACAAGTTACAATTGAGAATATGAAAAATAATTACAACAAAAAAAACCCTTCAACTAAATTAAACTAAAAATTAGACGAAAAGGCGGTCGAGACACGTGTAGCCCACGCTTTCTTTAAAACAGATTCGTTCCCTCTGGTTATGCGCTAGGATTCAAGGGGCGTCTATTTACTGGGATACAACAACAATAGCAAAGGACTTAGTACGATCGAGCACCGCCTCCAGCGAACTTGAAACCGCGTCTTTCTCTATTGCCAAAACCCGTCTACCACTAGCTAGAACTTGAAAAACAAAAGAAAACCTTGTGTTTTGTGTGTGTTTATAAACTTGTGAAGACTCCCTTATATAGGCAAGTCATGGGGGGTGTTACAAGTGTTTTATGACACTAATTCATGGTGTCATTATCTTGCCATTAACCAGCTTTATGGCACTAATTCATGGTGCCATTATCCTGCCATTAATCACTACTTTTATGAGCAAGTTTATGAGCATGTTATTAACCTCCACTAATGAGCATTATGAGTAGATTAATTCTAAGTCATTAATAGTTAAATTCAGATTTATTGTTGAAAGCAATAAAAAAAATTTGCAAAACGTAGCCTGCGCAAGAGGTCTTGATTTGTACCCCCTCCCTCTTCGTAGGGCCGACAATTTCAAACATGGCATGATAACACGATACAAAAACAACACAAAATAAATGGGTTTGGACTCAAAATTATGCCTCAAAATGGCTCCTTAAATGGTTATTAACCATTTTTTCCAACAATCTCCCACATGAATGAAATTGACCGACGATAAAGGAAAACAAAGACACTACACGGTGATAGAGTTCTATGTTTAATACTTGTATAGGTAGGCGTTAACCCTTGAACCTTCCCTTGTAAAAGTATGTTTACTTTACTGGCTGACCAGTAGATGCAACATCCTTAAACTGTTTAGTCGTTTGTGTAAACGATAACATACCTCACACACATATTTTCCTAACATAGTTTCAGTTCTCATGGTTATGTTCATTTTGGCCTTGAACATCTCCCTAGTTCTTCAAGAGTTTGTAAAGAATTGAGCCCTAGCAATTCTCCTTTAAAGCAGTCGGACTTCTCTCTCACATAGGTGATTTCTTACTTTAAGAGTAACCTATATTACTCTGCTCAAATTCCCAATGTATTTGACTTATAAGAATAATTAAAAGCAAACTGCTTAACCTTTTCCTACGAGTATCATTGTTTTTATAATAGGAATGGGTTGGGGTAACCCCTACAGTGATCATACTTGGTCTATTCAGTTTAGTTATCCCATTGAACCTAGATCTTAGGATCTCTAGTCAACAAGGTTGGGTTTTTACTGTTTCGACCTATTCTTTCATGGGCCTAAGTCCCATTCCTCTTAATGTTTTCTCAACTTAATCTCTATTCAACCCTTCGGTTAATGGATCTGCAATATTCTCTTTAGACCTTACATAGTCTATTGTCATCACTCCAGTAGAGATCAGTTGTCTTATGGTATTATGTTGATGATGTATGTGTCTTGACTTCCAGTTATATATCACATTCTATGCCCTGCCAATAATAGATTGATTATCACAATGTATGTATATCGCAGGTACAGGTTTAGGCCATTCAAGAATATCTTCCAAGAAATGCCTTAGCCAGTCAGGCTCTTCACCGCTTTTATCTAAGGCTACAAACTCAGATTCCATAGTGGACCTGGTTATTGCTATCTACTTTAAGGACTTCCATGAGACTGCTATGCTTCCCAAAGTAAATACATGTCCATTTGTAGCTTTAGAATCCTGTATATCATATATTCAACTTGCGTTAGAATATTCTTCAAGAACAACAAGATCTCTTGTATAGTGTAACCTATAATCATGAGTATATCGTAAGTACTTAAGTACTCTAACAATAGCTTTTCAATGGTCATCTCTTGGATTACTCGTGAATTTGCTCAGACTACTCACAGCATAGGCAATGTCTAGTTTTGTACAACTCATTACATACATTAAACTGCCTATCACCCCTAGTATATTGCACCTAGGATATACTTTCTCCTCTATTTGTGGACAAATTTTGACTAATATCAATTGGTGTTCTAGCCACACCAGAGTCATTTTTACTAAATTTGTCAAGTATCTTGTCCACATAGTGTGACTGACTCAAGATGAGTCCATCATGCGACCTTTTGATTTTGATTTCTAAAATCACATCAGCAGGTCCCATGTCTTTCATGTCAAACCTAAAGTTCAACATATCCTTGGTAGTTTTAATCATATGATTATTGCTACCCATGATTAGCATGTCATCAACATATAGACAAAGAATGACATATCTATCATCTATTCTTTTGACATAGCACACTTATCACACTCGTTAATTTTGAAACCATTTGATATCATAACACTATCAAATTTCTCATGCCATTGCTTTGCTGCTTGTTTAAGCCCATACAAAGACTTCACTAATTTGCAGACTTTCTTTTCTTGTCATAGAGCAATACAACCCTCAAGTTATTTCATATAAATTTCCTCTTCAAGATCTCCATTAAGAAAAGTAGTTTTTACATCCATCTAATGTACTTCAAGATTTCGCAATGTGGCAACCGCTAATATCATTCTAATGGAGGTTATTTTTGTCACAGAAGAATAAGTATCAAAGTAATCAAGGCCTTCTGTTTGTCTATAACCTTTTCTAACAAGTTTGGCCTTATACTTGTCAATTGTTCCATCTGCTTTCATTTTTCGTTTGAAAATTCACTTAGAACCTAGTAGTTTACTTCCTAAAGGAAGGTCCACTAATTACCAAGTATGATTCTACATGATGAAATCAAAGCTTATAGCTTCTTTGAAAGTTTGAAGTTCAGCCTCTAGCATATAGGTTAGAGAATCTGGTCCAAATTATTTTTTTGTCCTTGCCCTTTTGTTTTGTCTAGGCACTTCTTCTTCTTTTATGGTTTCAACTTATTGGTCTTGATCCTGACTATTATCTTCAATAGTCTTGAACGATTGTTGAATTTGGACCATCCCCTTTAGATTTACAAGGAAAAAGATGTTCAAAAAATGATGCATTCTTAGATTCTATTATCGTGTTATTGTGAATCTTAGGGTTTTTAGATTTCTACATAAGGAACCGACATGCATTACTGTTGTGGGCATAACCGAAGATGCAATCAACTGTTTCAGGACCTATTCTCATCTTCTTTGGTGTAGGTACCATTACCTTTGCATGACACGCCTACACTCTTAAGTATTTGTAAGAAGGCTTTCTACCTTTCCACAATTCATAAGGGGCTTTGTCTTCTTTCTTTCAAAGTACCTTATTTAAAAGGTAATTAGCCGACAAAGTGGCTTCCCCCTACATATTTTGTGGCAATCTAGAACTTATCAACATCGTATTCATTCAGCCACACCATTTGACTGAGAAGAATAGGGTGGCATAACCTCATGAATAATACCATGTTGTGTACAAAATTTACTAAATGATTTTACATATTCACCACCACAATCACTTCTTACCATCTTAATTTTCTTATTAAGTTGGTTTTCAACCTCTTGCTTATAGAGAGCAAATTTCTCTATAACTTCATCTTTGCTTTTAAGCAAATATACATAGCAATATTTTGTGCAATCATCTACGAATGTGACAAAATATTTATTACCACCCCTGGTTTGAACAAATTTTAAGTCACATATATCAATATGAATTAGATCAAGTATTTTAGTGTTTCTTTCAATTGTTTGAAATGATGACCTTGTTAATTTTGCCTCTACACAAGTTTCACACTTATGTTTGGAATCAGTATAAAATGTGGGTATGTGATCCAAGTTAATTAATCTACATAATGTGTCATAATCAACATGTCTTAATCTACCATGCCATAAATAAGAGGACTCGAGCATGTAAATAAAAGGCTTTTTCTTCTTATTAATACCTTTGCATTTTATAGCAATAGTCTTCATTTTCCACATGACATCCTTTACATAACCCTTACCTACATACATTCCATATTTAAACAAAACTATTTTCTCAAACTCGAGCACCATCTTAAAACCATGTCGACTAATCATCCTAAAAATAAGGTTCTTTCGAATATCAGGGACATACAACACATTGTACAGCTTGATTTCCTTGCCTGATGTCGACTTCAAGAAAACTATTCCTTGACCCTTAATTTTAGAAGTTGCAGAGTTGCCCATGTATAGCTTCTCCCCCATTTCTAAGGGTACAAAATCAGTAAAAGCAGCTCTCTTAGAGCAGTATGGCATGTAGTCCTAGTATCTAGCCACCATTCCTTTGGGTTGGAGTCCACCACATTGACTTCCAAGACCACAACAGAAAGACTGATGTCTGGCGCTTCTTGTGTGATGGTGTCTACCACATTGGCCTCTTTTTTCTTGTTCCTCTTCGATAGCCTACAATCTGCCGATTTGTGACCCATCTTGTTGCAGTTGAAACACTTCTCTTGAAATTTTTGCTTCTTTAAAATTCCTCCCTTAGGTCCCAGTTTAAACCCCGACTTATTTTTCTTACTCTTGGAGCTTTTATCATGCTCCACCAAATTTGCCTTGGCAACAGACTTGTTAGAGAGCTTTTTCTCAAAGCCCCTATTGTCTTCCTCAATGCAAAGCCGAACAACAAGGTCTTCATTGCTCATTTCCTTAAACTTGTGCTTCAAATAGTTCTTGAAGTCATTCTACGCAGGGGTTAGCATTTCTATAATTGCAACTATCTAGAAAGACTCACTAATTACCATTCCTTCAGCATAAATTTTATGAATAAGTAATTGTAGTTTTTGAACTTGACTAATTACAGTCTTGGAATCTACCATTCTATAGTTCATGAACTGTTCATCTATGAACTTTTTAGTGCCAACATCTTCTGTTTTATACTTATGGTTCAAAGACTCTCACACTTCTTTGGCCATTTTTTTTCAGAGTATACATATTATAAAGTGTATCAGTCAAGCCGTTCAGAACATAGTTCTTGCACAAAAAGTCAGAATGCTTCCACGCTTCAATAGCAAGCAAAGTCTGAGTATCTGTTTCATCCTCTCTAACAGTAGGAGGATCCTCTTTTAAGAATCTCGCAAGATTTAATGTTGTCAAATAGAACATCTTTTGTCGACAAGTTTTGAAATTCAACCCATTGAATTTCTCAGATTTCTCGTTGTGGTACACAGGAACCGAAACCGACAAAAGTTCTATCAAGGTCAAGGCACCAAGAAGACGACACAGGTGTCTCAAAAGTGCTCGTAGTTGAAACATTCTCGGTTGGAATTATCACACATTAATGAAAACACCAAAGTTTAGGTCTTAGAATTTATACCAAAGATAAATTCACGTTTTATTTTTTTATTTTTTATTTTTTAAACTTTATTTATGTAACATAAACGTTTTTGAAAGAAACAGTAAACTTAATATATATATAATAAATATTTTAATTGAAAAACAAATATAACAAACTGTTATAATGTAAACGTTTAAAAAAAAAAGAGTAAACAAACTGTTTGTAACCTTTATACATATAATCGTAATATAAACGTAATACATAACTATATAACGCAATATATATAAACGTAATATAAAACGTGATATAATAAAATCAAAAGGTTTATATAGCAACGTTAAAGTAATATGTGAAAAAAAAACTTAATAATGAATCCGAAAAAGTTTACATAACCACGTTTAGAGTTTCACAAACCGTTTAATAAAACGTTTAATAAAGAAAAAGTTTATAAACAACCCATGCAATCAAACGTACATATATATATATATATATGAACAATCAGGACAAATATTTCTTTCTCCAAATCCAACAACCTATTTCTCTTGAGAGAATCTGTTTTAAGATTGTTAGCAAAATATTGCTTGTAATATGGATAAAAACAAACAAGTTATGATTGAGAATATTACAAATCAGAGAACTAAGTACAACAAACAAAAACTTTCACTAAATTAAAACAAAAATTGGACAAAAAGGTAGTTGAGGCATGTGTGACTTGCGCTTTCCTTAAAATAGATTCGACCCCTCCGGTTATGCACGAGGATTCGGTTGCGTACCAAGTTTGATGAACATCTGTCTACTAGGATACTACGACAAACGACGATAGACTTAGCATGATTAAGCACCGCCTCTGGCAAACTTTAAATCTGTGTCTTCCTCTATCACCAAAACTCGTCTACCACTAGCTAAAACTTGAAAAAAACAAAAGAAAAACCTTGTGTTTTGTGTGTGTTTACAAACTTGTGAAGACTCCCTTATATAGGCAAGTCATGAGGGGTGTTACAAGTGTTTTATGGCACTAATTCATGGTGCCATTATTCTGCCATTAATCTCCGCTTTTATAAACAAGTTTATGAGCATGCCATTAACCTCCACTAATGAGCATTATGAGCAGATTAATTCTGAGTAATTGAGAGCTAGATTCGGATTTATTGTTGGAAGCAATAAAAAAAATTTGCAAAACGTAGGCCGCGCAAGGCAAGCTTAACTTCACATTTAAGCTTCTTTCCAACAAAATCTAAATATCAATGGCCACATTTTGAGTATCAATTTCCCATTCACCTGATAACCATTTTGAGCATATAAATATATGATTTTGATCTCCTCGCGACGTAGGACGCAAATTCGTCAAAACCCGTCACTTTTAAAAAGTGAGTCCCAATCAAAATTATACCTCAAGATAGCTCCTCAAATGCTTATTAACCATTTTTTCCAACATTAGATGCGCAGTGGGATTTGGGGTTGGAGGTGGGCCAGTGTTCTTGTGTTGGTTCTTGGAGTTGGTGGGTGTTTCAAACAGAGGGAAATGGATGGTGGTGTTTTCAGCGTTTTGGAAAATAGGGACTATGTTTGAGACTTGTATTCCGTGGATAATAATGTTAAACTTAAACTGGAGATGTTCTTGGAGTTGTACCACTTGAAGTTGCCAATTCCAAACACACCCCATTACTCTCAACAGAAACACAAGGACACGTGGATCCACAACCTCAACCTCCCCTAGCAATGTCGTTTTGTATGCTTTTCTCATCGAAGCTGATCCGAACGATGCTCCTCCTGTGGGTGCTCTACTGTGGCAACTCATTCTCATACTATGGCATTATACTGCTAACCTCGGAGCTAAGTGTTAGACAAAGCAACAACCTCTACTTGGATGTGTTCATTACTAGTTTGGCAGAGCTTCCGGGTATTATTTTATCAGCTGTGATCGTGGACAGACTTGGAAGAAAGCTTTCTTTGGTTATTATGTTCATTATGGCATGCCTTTTCCTCCTTCCCTTGGCTTTCCACCAATCGCAAACATTTGGGTTTTTATTTGGAGCTCGCATGTGCACCATAGGGACCTTCACCGTTGCCTGTATATATGGTCCAGAGGTAGGTAATTTACAGTTGATTATGCAATCACTGCATACATTTGATTTACACTAACATTGAAATTACCGCATCATATTAGTTTTAGCGTGTGACAATCCTATTCAACTGTCACAAGTAGCAAGCAATGCTCTAACCATGTCCGTGTGTATGTTGTATCATGTCTTGCCGTATCCAACGTCGGTGAGGGCACCAGGGCAGGAGTAGCGAGTGCAATGGGAAGAATAGGGGGAATGGTATGCCCTCTTGTGGCAGTAGGACTTGTGGCTGCTTCCCACCAAGTGGCTGCTATTTTTCTGTTTGAGGTTGTCCTGCTTTTAACTGCAATCTCTGTTCTTTTCTTTCAATTCAAGACCAAGGGAGACTTTGAACGACGCTCTCCCTGCCCAGCTGCTTTAACTAGCCAACACTTGAAGCCAAAAACAAAAATAGCAATTTAAGAAAGCCATCTCTTTTTTGTTTGTTTCATGTTGTTTGCACAGATTCGCTTCAGTCCGTTTCACATTCCCCGAGTTCGTGTTATAACTTATAAGGTCTCATTATTCAATTGGCGGACCCATTGCCTCTTTCATATTACCCTTTTCTATGTCGTGCCCATGAATCTAAAAAGAAACAAGAGACGAGAAAGAGACTGTGTAAGGTGAAGGTCGGAACTGCCGTACAAAGTTACAACTGACCAAAATCCATGCAAATTCTCTTGAAGGACAAGTTAGAAGGAAAAATCCATTAGAAATTATAGGGGACAACTCAGAATACAAAATCCATTATAAACGTCAACTTTTTAAGATTTTGCAGCACAATGGCATGAGGTCACAGAAAATGTTGACTGTTAGAAGGGGAGGAATTACAAGACTACCATCTTTGACTATTCTTCCTCACCCAACTCCATATCTCAGAAAATTTCATGCTACTTTCCCGATTGAAGCATCATAACTTTCGCAGCCGATGAACCCAGCGGAGAACCACATACACGGTCATCGCCATCAAGGGGAACAAAAAACTGTTAGCTGTTTTCCCTTCTATATATATCAAGAAAACCATTTACTTGATCGATTAATTAATCTTTGGCTTCGGTCGTCTTGGCCTTAACACGAAGTATACGACACCCAAGACAACTAAAAAAGCAGGAATTGTAGACATATCAAACACGAGGTGCACTTTCCTCTCTCTTGTGCAGTGAATTGGGTGGAGAATTGCAATTGTTGCATTTACTTGCTCAAAGAACCTGCAAGAGTAAAGACAAACTAGTAAGCAATAAAATTTTTTTAAGCTCTACAGTTAACCAGTTAAATACACTAAAAGTAAAAAATAAATGAGCCTTAGATGGCTAACCCTTTAGATGCGTCCTCTAGGGTATGCAGCAGCCTCATGGCATCCACATATCGTAATTCTCCTGAAACAGTCGAAATCTGAAAGCAATAACATATTTATCAAATCTTTAGGTATAGCAGTTCCAAGAAATGAAAGCATAAAAGCAAACTCATGACAAGCTGCAGAAAAAAAGAATTCACTCACTCTTCTCCATAGGCTAACAACATTATTATACTTGTTAACGAGCTCGCGCTCCTGGGACTGGAAGAGTTTAAAGGTTTTTTCAGCTGACTCTGTTAAGTCTCTTAACACTAGATTTGTTCAATTAAAATAGCATAAAGATAGAGGTAAAAATAAATAAATAAATAAATAATAATAATAATAATAAGATATGCAAAAATGCATGTGCAGTCCAGGAAAGTAAAAAAGCGGGAGGACTTGTCGACTTCACAAGTTCAATGATACTAAGATGAAACTCAAGTTGAAGTTATTATCAACAAGGAGGCCATAATTATGTTAGATTAGTAAGAGCAAAGGATACTAGTGGGCTCCATGACTAGATGGTGAATAGCTGAATTGACCACTTGTATAGATTCTTCAAGAGTTGTGATGATGTAGCTACGAGCAATTGTGTCCGACTGAAACTGCGAAATGTACCATCCCTGACTAGTTATGGAGTGAGGATTGCATCCCACTGACCACATCCACTCCTGTCATATTGTAGGTGGCGATGATATCACTCATTTATTTTACTTTATCAAATTACATATATCTGAACACCACTAGCTCAAAAACCAAGCCTATTTGAAGAGTAAAATCAGATTCTATGTTACTTGCCTCTATAGCAGTTTCATGGGCTTGACTGTAAACAAGATGCAGGGGTAGCAGACCAGCCAGATGTTCTGATGCAGCAGCTAATGCAGCTTTTATGGGCCTCCTGAGTTATTTCAATTGAGCCAGAGAGAGAGAGAGACAGAGAGAGAGAGAAGAAGCACTCAGAACCAAAAATGAATTTCCCACGTGCCCAAGACAATATACCAAGTAGGTTTCAATATTTGCATGGATAGTAGTTCAACAAAACAGCCAACAATCTCCATACCAAAAAAAAGAAAAGAAAAGAAGCTGCTGACAATCCACACTAAAATACACATAAAAAGTAGTTGAAAACTGACCTGACATAAAGAAATCGGTAGGTTCGAAGAAACTCAAAAAAGAAAATGCTTACCTTAGGTCCAAAAAGAGCGAGTGACCATTGCACTGTAGATGGCTTTCCCATGAAGAGGCTTCTGACTGGACAACGAGAACCATGTCCGAGAGTGCCTTTGCTTGATGATGTTTGTCAATAAACAAAGGCTCGCTATAGATGAACCAAAATATTGGAACTTCCAGCGTGGACCTGCTATGTGCATGTGCCCCTGCATTGTTAACAAATAAGTCATAAGTCAATTGCAGAAGCATCATCTCAGAAATTATGCAATGAGAGGACGAGAGGCACATAAAAGCAAATATGTCACTTTCATTCCTAATTATCCATTAAAAAAATATAAAAATAAAATAAAATGACAGAAAAGGTAGAAAATGAAAATCACTCGTTCGCAGAACTCTAAACATCTTCACCAATAACTATCCTAAAATAAGGTACATTTACATGTAAAAAAACCCACTATATTAACAGGGTATTTGTATCCGCAATGCACATACAGAATGAATCCTTCCAGGCAACAAATTATAAAAAGGAAAAGAACATTGAAGTCACTAAACGATAAAAAAAAATAAAAAAATAAAAAAAATCCATACAAGAAGCGAGGAAGTGCATGCCAACACCAACCTTTAAGAGAGCCTTGATCATTAAGCCTCTGCAATTGATACTGAAGAATGGAGGAGTCAAGATAAGTGTGAATATTTTTCCTATAAGTTCCGTTAACAAGCAAAAGCGGAACGGCCGCTGCTCGTCGCGCCACAGAAAATGCCATTGCCAAAGCAGGATCCTCCGAAAGTGGAAACCTAGAAACCAGTTACATTAATATTACCTGTGCAATTTTAGTTTTTTATTAATTAAAGATAACTGATGATCTTGGACGCATACATGTGGGGACTGAAAGAGAATTTCTGAGAGGGTAACAACAAAGAGGAGAGCCCATTCTTTAAAGCCTCGAGGTCCACAGGTAATTGATCAATGCGTCTAAATTTCTGCATGAATTAACCTGGTTATGCTGAAGCTTTCTTCAACAGTCTAACTAATATATCATAAGCATACCTCTTGTGTGATGAAAAACAACTGAAAAGATATCTTTTCATAATAATGAAATGCCCCTTCAGCAATGGATGGTGATATGACGTGTCTCATAGATCCCCACAATGTTGCTCCTAAATGTGCAAGAAAAGTATCCCGTGCTACTGTATAATTTTGATGTCCCTGTACAACAAATAATTAATCCCCCAAAAAAATTATTCAAGTTTAAAGCATGTTCCTCGTTTGAATGTAAAAATAGTCGCATACCTCATGAGTCTCGGTGAACAAATTCCATTTCTCCATTCGCTTTAAAGCCTCAATGGCTTTTCTCTTATGGGCTTCATCAAATTCTTCACCTTCAAAAGACTGGAGCTCGTTTTTCAAATCCCGCATCCTCTCATCAAGCTCTAAAACCAAAGAATATCGTCAGAAGGTTCCTCCTGAATTTTTATTCTCAAGACAGATAACAATCACAAACAACATGACTAGCAAGCAACAGACCGAAAGGGAGACGCATAGTTTATTGCTTGCCAGATGAACATTGGTTGGTCAAGGTAAGAAAAAGAACATTAGTTGGTACGAAGAAGAAGGATTACCTTCACAAAGAGCAAGCTTAACTCTCCTTCCTTTGCAATGTTTGAAAGCAAAAAGTTCATATATATCTATCTCTGCTAGAAGAATATCAATCGCTTGATGATCTTTCTGCAAAACTCATAACCAATGTCAATTAAAACCAAAAATGATTATAATTGTCCCCAATACAGTCTCCTATTAGTTTAAACATGATTTTACTCATTAGGAAAAAGAGGGAGAGGGGGACCATGATCTCATCAAAAGACGTCTGCTAGAATTGATAAACGTATAAAGAATATTGGAAAGTTTAACTAATAGATATTTTCACCATAACCACATACATCACCAAAAACAGCAAACTTTTCCTGAATGGCATCTTGCAAGTAATTTTCAGCTTCATCTTCAGAGATTTCTGTGAAAAAAAAAAAAAAGAAAGAAAGAAGAAAAGAAGAAGAGAAGAAGAAGATGAGAAACATTTAAAAGTTATACAAGAAGTCAACAAACTAGACACAGAAATACAAAATTGATTCAGATAGGACACCATAAATCTTCCCAAATCCTAATCAATTGAAAAACAGGACCATGTTATAACCAAGGAAACGATAACACAGCTCACTAGAAAGAATCATCCAAATGAGAGCACAATACCTGAAACTGCACCGATTGTTTTTTCTACATTTGGTAAGCTCAATTCTGTTCGCACACCTTCTCCACCAACAGCAGGGCCCCATGAGAAAGGGCCCGCACTCAAATCAATAAACGCCCATCTGATACATGCCGACATTGTCAGTGCAGTAAATGAGTCTCCTGCATTTTCAATCCTAGTGCACTTAGAAAGAGAGTGAGCTTTTACCTGTCCCTTCCAATCCACATATCTGTCAGACATTCTGAATGGACACCAGTAAAATCTCCAGATCTTAATTCCTTTTCAAAAAGAAGCTTCATATCTTCACTCTTCCCTTTCAATAACTTGGATACAGAAAAGGGGAAAAATTCAAATACAATTCAAGAAAAATATTGATTTCTCTAAAGCTTAGCTTATTATTGCTTAAACTATCAGTTACTTACAATCAAGTAAAAAACAAAACTATATACCTCTAAAACTTTGCTCTGAATGATGCCAGCAGTGTCCTTCCCTTGATTCGACTTTTCAATGTTGCTTAGTGCATCCATGCACATTTTGTACCATTCGACCTGCGAATATTAATTGAATTACACACACATTAAGATTGTGTTACTTAACTGACAACATTCACATCTTCAAGAGCATGGCAAATGTAAGATTAAGAATTACTGACCGTATCACTATCTTCAGCTATCCTGAAGGCAAACTCTGCCCCAGGATGCTTTTCATACAAAGGCCTCTTAATCTTTTCAAAAGCTGTATACATTTTACATTTGGAATACTCAGAATTAGTAGATAATATACAAATACAGCAAATTTTACCACCATGTGATTCTTAAAATCATACCAAGGACCGTTTCCGGGGTGCTTTTTGACTGGCGAATCATGGTTGGCAAACTCTTGTTCTATACAAGAAAAAAAAAAAAAAAAACCCTGTCAGTGCTTGGAAATTCAAAGAAAGCAAAAACTATCTTGCTAAAGAAAATATGCTTAGAGCAGATTAATAAAATCCCAAGTAAACAACAAACATTAATCATCTAAAGAAGCACAACTTTAGAACAATAGCAAAAGGAACACATAAGCTAAGAAATACACTAGCGTACCTCTTTGAGATACTTAAGTTCTGAATCAGATAAACCTCTTCTGCATAATATTCAAAAATAGTTAATAACAAAGGCAAATGCATGACAACTGGGACATCCGCATATGGACATACCAAGTAAAAAGGGTATGAACAGAAATTAAAAATGGAAAACTCAACAAATACATGACTGTGACAAAAATATAAAATAAAATGCCAGAAGTTTAAAGTTAATCATCTCAATCGCAACGGAAATGCAAAGCGAGTCAGCTTGCATATTGACTGGTGTAAGAAGTGGGATTGAAGCCAAAATTTAAACTTGGCGCAGGGGCTTTTGAGGTTTTTCTCATTCCAGGCTTTTCATTATTAAATTAAAAGGAAAGCATATGGAGCGATACTAAAATACGCACCGGTATCCATATTTAGGTCGTTTTGCATCACGCTTTGGATTCAGAATGAAAATGTTGTATGCATTTTCAAGCCGAAGATATTCAATAAGGCTACCGACAAGTTCATTCATAAGATCCACATCCACTTGCAAAACAGCATCCCCATTTTCCCTGGAAAGGAATGAAAAGAATTAATGTATTACAATCGTCTTCGGTTAAAGATTATAATAATACAGGCCATTCCAATCCAAATTAGTGATTTACTATATCTAAAAACTGGATGCTATAAGTTATAAAAGGTAAAGGACATAGAATGTACAGCTAAGTTAACAAATATAAGCATTTTTCACATTTATAACCAGTTTACCTTTTACCGTAAACGTCATCATCGCGGGCCAAAACATTTAATGCATGCTCAAATAGTGATGTAACCTTTTCCCCCATTAGTATAGCATGAACAGAAAAACTGCAAAGGCAAAACCATCGCAATTTATGTGTACTGGAAATGGAAATGATGATAATTAACAACTTTCTTAGTTAAAGAAGTACAGATTCCAATGAATCAATGAAGCATTACTTGTAATTAATGTGACTGACGATCGGAAGGTGGTGGTGACGTTGGTCTTTGTAGGGGCTAAGCTGGTAGAAGTGGTTCAACACTTGTTCGTAGCGTGGAACGCGAGCATGTTCGAAGATGTGATCGATTTTTGTGAACCAGCGTTCGAGTTCTTCGGATTCAAGCTTAAATTCTTTGAGAAACCGGGAAGGTTAAGAGAGTTGTGTTCCCAGAGATGACGTAAAAGGAGAGAAGAACACAATACATAATAAATAGAAAAGAGAAGAGGGAATAGTAACCTTGGTTTCCGTTGCCATCAAAGCCTATGAAAATGAAATTCACGGGGATTCGAAGGTACAAGGAATCAACTTCCAGAAGGTTCAGATAACTTGCAATATTCCCTGAGCCGAACCCATTTGATTTGATTCAATTGAACAACAGAAGAGATTAATAGGGGACAAATGAGCACTAATTGAGGCCACATGAAACATTTTAAGATGAAGCAGGAAAACCTCCGTAATATGAATAATTGAAAAGAAAGGAAAGGAAATTGGAAAACAGATCAGATAAGAATTACGGAAATAACAAGAACCAGACCTGCCTTGGTGTAGTTGAGAACACCCATTTTGCCAGGACTCGAAGATTCCAAATCATCAAAATCTGAAAAATGAACGCTCACAAAAACGAAAAAAATAACAACAACGAATTACAAAGGAAAGAACGAAAAAGTACCGGTACGAAGAACAGACTCGGTCCAGAATCGACTCTTGTCTCGGAGGTTAAACAAGGAGAAAACTGAAGATGATTTTTTTGATTTTGATTTAGAATTAGAAGAGGGAGATCCATCCAAGGCCCTTGGAAGCGACTGTCAGCAAACAAATCACCCAACAGATTAGATTCGGGAAATTAAAATTAAAATACAACTCAAACAACAACGAATGTCTTTCTTTCTGATATGAGCTGAGCAGAGCATAGCAGTACTAACCAGAAGAAGAGAAAGCAAACACAACAATAATAACAGTCTTTGTCTTCTTCTCCGATCCCAATCCATTCCGATTTCCGATTCTCTTTCTCTTTCTCAACTCTCTTTCTTGTTAATTTCTAGTCGGAGCAGCGCGACTCTTTTCTCCTCTCCCCTCCTCCTGGGGGCGTTTAGACAAATGGCTTAGAGAAGAAGCAGTTTTCCACGAGTAGACCTAAAATTCTCATAATTGGGTAAATGGCTCAAATGCCATGTCACGGAGACACCTCAAAAAAAGAAAAAACTTGCCATGTAAGAGCGCCACCTCAGCAACAGGGGGCAACAGGGTTGAGAGAAGAAAAAGAAAAAAAGAAAAAAAAAGGGTCCAAATTGTTCCCCAAAAAATACCTAGTTTGTTTATACCCAGCCTCAGCCCTTCCTTCCTTCCCCTCATCCCTAGCAAACCAACAGGTTCCGTTCCTTTCTTTCCCCTCAACTTTTTCCCCAACGATCCGAAAGCAAAGAAAGGCAACAAACAACAGCTGATTTCCCCCAAATTAGTCCCTCGTCTCCAGACTTACCAAGGTCCACCGAACTTCTTCTTCTTTTCTTCTCTGGTTGAGCAGGTCAGGCATTGGCAACAGCTCTTCTTCTTCTCCATCTTCTTCTCCATCTTCTTCAATTCCCAGGGAAAATTTGGTGAAGGGACTCAGTTCCATTGATTGCAGGTGGTCTCCATTGATAAAAGCACCAGGTATTTCAGATAGGAGAATATATTTCTTCAATCCCAAATCTTTTATTCTTTTGATTGCTACACTCAACAACAGTGAACAAATGGGAATTATGAATTTTTTCTTGTCTCACGCATAAAAAAAAACTCTGGTGAATCGAAAGTT
>CAMOHE010048726.1:0-23434 GCA_946598075.1 Artocarpus hirsutus | reverse complement strand
CCACAGTTTAATATAGCACCTTAAATTTTAATAATATACAACTGTCATCATCATCATTTCAACCCTCAACAAATCTTAATACAGTCACAGAAAGTAACAATAGATGCTTACATTATCATGAAGATCATTCTTTGCATTCAAAGCCATCCCAACGTAATATAGCTACCTAGCTTTTCCAACTATTTTTCTTATAGCCACCTCACACTTAGTGAGTCCTGAAAAGATGAACATATCAGGGAATGAGCGACAACATGCTCAGTAGGGAAAACCATTACTCACCTTAAGGTTTTATTCATTACCACATTAAAACTGCATGGTTAGTTAATTTACATCATATACCAGATTATGAGGTTTATTATGATCATATCTTGTTGATACCATAGTTAACCATTACTAGGTTTCACACTTATACATACATATAAATATCATAATTCATCATTATTCCTAGGTATCCACATTAAATAAGTAACACTTCACTTATCGAAACCCAAATGGGCGTGCTTGGCCACCCTCCAAACATTTCGAGGGTATTCCGGTGAGGGGACATCAAGCCCTGAGTCCTCACCAAGTCGATTCCTGTACAGTGCGTTCTGGGACTTTCGACCCAAGGAAGCGTCATCACCTTGCCCCTATTTTACCTTTTAGGGTATTAGTGCCCAAGGACGTAACCACCGCCCTCTTCACGTTTCACCATTTCCTCAATATTTAATCATCATTTAAAGAGTCAATCTTCCTAATCATGCTTTTCAACTTATAACAACATATGTTAATTCATTATGTTCCTCACTAATCAATACAGGGCCAGTTCATGTCATAGTTTCATATGTGATTCTCATATAATAGCAGTTCAATATAAATACATATATCTTGTGGTAAAATAATTAATTCAAATTCCATAAAAACCTCACAAAAGATGAATAATAGAATCCCTACCTTCCAAGCTTCTCAACAATATTTTAATCTCTGAATTTAATTAACGCAAGCTCCATACACCCTTGATCCTAAGGTGTGCATAAGGACAATTAAAACTAAAGCACAACATGTAACCACATCCATAAATGAATTAAGTGTAAATCTATAGATTTCAGTCTCTAATAAGATTCATAAATCACTTAGGATGGTTTTGAAAAGGTTGCAAGACAATTAGGGATTTGAAGGTGAACAAAGTTGGGTTCACTATCTACAATTAGCACATGGGTTATTGGGTGGTTTACTTAAGGTAGACGGGTGGTATACTGCCACTGGTAGGTTTACTAGTTTTCAACCCGAGAATTAAAAAATTCATAGAAAATAAAACATAACTCCGATTTAGGCTCATAATAACTCGTTGGAAAGCTTAGGATGTCTACTTTTAAAATATGTAAACTAATTTACAAAATTTATTTTCATCTAATCCCAGAATTTCAAGAAAGAGCTACTGCCCATAGAGATAATACAAGGTTTATGGAATGTTAAGTTTTTCTTAAACCCAAAGCATATTATTCTCATCTAAAATTCCAAAACCATTCCAAAATAGGCAGCATGCATTCTATAATCACAATAAATATATTCGCATGAATTTTATACCAAAATCATCATCAAACTATATCTCTAGCCTTTCTTGCAAATAATGAGGAAAACATGCATTAAATATGAAGAAAATACATACTAAAGCCAAGTTTGAATTAAAGAAAACCTACCTCAAAACTCTTTTGAAAAACACCAAAGTTCGGGTTAAAAATCAAGCTTGTATTGACTCCAAAACGACTTCAAATGTGGCTAGAAATTATAGTTGCCGTGGTTGCAAAGAGAGCTTTATGCCTTGTGTCTTTAGTTGAAAATTGAAGTGAGAAAGGAGAGAATGAGAAACTAGAGAAGGGAGTGGTGATGGTTGAATAAATAGGCATCAAAATAATTGAAGAGCGGGAGAGAATTAAATGAGCATTAAAAGAAAATATTATCATGTCTCCCATAGAGACTTTTAGCAAATAATGTTAACATAATTGAGGGGGCAAAAGGGGTAAGTTGTAGAAGAAGATGAAGAAAGCATTAAAAAGGTAGTTGAGAAAACATATCGATGTCTCCTGGTAGTTAAGGTGAATTAATTCTATATCTCCAAGTAGTTGAGGCTACTTAATTAAGCATTAATGTAGCGGGACAAGGTTGGTAGAAGTGAGTGATAGGTAGATTTAAAATATTTACTATGGAGATTTAGTAAAAATACTAAAGTGACATTTTATTCATATGATTTTACAAAAATCATACCCGTTAAAATAACGGGTGTTTCAAGCCTCAACATTAGCATTCTTTTAGCCACCATGCGCTTGGATTTGCTCATTAGTGGATTACCGGTAGAATCAATAGGACATAGTATGGTAATTACAAATTTTAGTTTCTCAAAAAAAAAAAAAAAAAAGGATGATATTTAGGTTCCTTTTCTAATTATTATAATTCTCACAAGTTAATGTGTTTTTATCGAGTATTAAAGATAAAACATTTTAGACATTTTAATCTATAATAAAGAATCATATATCAAATCTAAGTAAAGATTCCTCAATAGTTTAGTAAGATAACACAAACTAGTAAGCATACAATGTGTTTATACGTTAACCTTACAATGATAATTCCTAACTCAGAATTCAACAAGTTGCCTAGGGGAGACTTGTCAAATTCAATTAGGAACACAGATCCTCTCCAATTAATATATGCCATCTAAGACCCGTATGATCTAGCATATGCTAATAATCGTTTTCTTTGGCCATTAATCTTATTAACAGAGCTCCTAGGGGAGGTTAATAATAAAATTAATCTTAAGTATATAACCACCATTTAAACTTTTTATCCATAATTTATAATCGCTATCTAAAGGTGTACAATGATAAATCTTATCTAGCCAATGATCAAAGATGAAAACTTCCACGATCTTGTTGGTCGATGATGAACTCTTCCATAATCTTGGCAATGGTGAGCTTTTCCATGATATCAATGACGGTTAAACTCTTCCATGATCTTGTAGGTGGTGAGTTCATCCACAAGGTTGATGGTGGTGAGTGGTGAGCTCTTCCACGATGTTGATGGTAGTGAGCTCAACCATGATTTCATTAGCGGAGAACTCATCCACGAGCTTGATGGTGGTGAGCTCTTCCATGATCTTGTCGATGGTGAGCTCTTCCACAAGCTTGTTGTAGTGAGCTCCACTGTGCTTAGTTGTGTAGTCTCTCATGCCCATGAGAAAGGGGAATGGCATTAAGGTATCACAATTGATTTTGGTTATTTACCATGGTCAAAAGTCAATCATAGAGCTCTTCAAAATTCTAAAAAATTGATAATGCGGAAGTTTAGGCCCTCCTTCTAGCGCCATTTGTTGATGAGTAAATCTCATCAAGCAAAGATCTCTCAAAATTCCTCACCAAAATGGTCACTTACATAAGAAGTAAACAAATAGCAAGGAAAACTAACAAGAACACACAAAGGTTTTATAGTGCTTCATCTCAATTGAAGGCTACGTACACTAAGGGTTTTCTAGGGAATGGGTTGTTTCATTTTAAGAAAACTAATTACAAAACTAAAGCTAAGATTTGTGCCATGAATTGGTCTTGAGATTACTCTCTAGGACTAGCTTCTATTTATGTCTTATTAGATTAGTCATGTTTCGATCCTCTTATAATAATTCAAATGCAAATAAAAGATAATATCCTATCTAATTGGCTTGATGACTCTGATAACATCTTCCATTAAGTTAATCTCTTTTGCATATCTAGATCATATAGATGCTGATAAGATTAAGTGTTTATCACCATCTTAGTGATCTTTAGTTTAAACATTAAATATGGTTTCCCATGATTCCTGGATTTTAAATAGTTTTGTAGTTATCTGTTCACCAGGTAGAACATCGTGATGATTTTGGCATATTTTCTATATAGGCTAAGGTGATATGGTTGATGTGAATAGGACCGAAGTGTCTCTTTGGCTATTCTTCTTTTAGCTACAATGTCGATCTCATCACCAACTAGGCACTTGATATTATCTTAGGCATCTTGATGGCCGATCTTATTGTTAGATAGGTGGCCGACCTCACTGTCATATTGACAGTATACTTTATACTTAAGGTAAACTGTTACGCTATTATAGATGAGCCAACCTCATGTACATCGATTGCCTTTATCTTTCCCATGCAGATAGGCAGTCGACCTCATCCGCATTGGCTAAGTGAAAGTTGCCAGCTATGTGGTCAACCTCATTCGTGTCGGCTAGATGAGCGACCTTATTTTCAACTATGTGGCCAACCTAGTTAGTGTTAGCTATATGGCCGACCTTATTCGTGTCAGCTAAATGAACAATGTTAGCTATGTGGCCGACCTCATCTGTGTCGGTTAGGCAAGTGACCTTATCTTCAACTATGTGGCTAACCTAGTTTGTGCTAGCTATATAGTCGGCCTTATTGGTGTTGGCTAAGTGAACGAAATCAACTATATGGTCCACCTTATCTACGTCGCTATATGGCCGATCTTTATTTGTCAAATCATTGAGATGTTTATAGCCAAGCCAAATATGAAGGATCTCTTTATGTCACTGAAAATAAAATCTCAGTAACCCATCAACATGACTTATTTAATTATAATGCTTTTATCACTCTCATAAACTCTTTGTTATGTTTGTTAGATTCGTAAAACTATAAACTACAATAATATGTGTTGCAAATTTGATTGTATGTTCACATGTTTTCTTGTATTTATTATTTTACAAACTAACTATTACTGCAGATAGTCAGTTA
The DNA here is from genome assembly GCA_946598075.1 of Artocarpus hirsutus. Lineage (NCBI taxonomy): Eukaryota > Viridiplantae > Streptophyta > Magnoliopsida > Rosales > Moraceae > Artocarpus > Artocarpus hirsutus. The sequence goes on along the minus strand of CAMOHE010048726.1, from coordinate 18,681 downwards.
GTCAAATGTCTTTGGTGTTCCATCGGGCTAACCGATAAGAAAAAATCATGCAATGTAAGTTAGACAATGTATCTGATTGATGTTCACTTATATTGTATCTCGTTAGTATACTTAAGGTAAACTGTTTGTTAGTTGATGTAGGTATTTGTAAAGTTTTGTTTCATATGTTTGTGTGGGGGAATTAATTAATATAAAAAAATAAGATCAAAATTCTTAGGTTAATAATTAGATAATACTTTTTAGGGCTTTTTGCTAAGTAATTGAAGAGATGATGATGTAAGTTAATGTCTCCTATGACATTCGTAAGAAAGCATTAAAACTACACGATAAAGTTCTCACATGCTATAGTATATGACTCAAAATTAGAGTTGTAACTATTCTTCCAAACACTCTAAAAAAGAAAAAGAAAGGTCCTAATATAAAATCAAAATAAAAAATTGCTCCACAATTATATATGAAATAAAGCTCTCAAAAAATAAGGAAAAAGTTGGAAATAAAGCTCTCAAAAAATAAGGAAAAAGTTATGATGGATAATGTTAAAATTCTCCACCGGTAGAATATGATTTTTAGGCCGTTAGATTTCAATCAAATAGATGATATAAAATGATTTCAAAAGCTCAGAAATAGATTTGGATTTATTTGTTTTCTTCTCTTTTTTTATTTCTCTCTCACTCAAGCTAAAAAAAAAACCTTGAACTCTCCGATCAGAGTCCAACCCTCTCTCCTTCCTCGGCAATACCCTAATCACTATTTCACTTAGAGATAATCCAAGATTTAAGATCCAACCTTTTCTTCTCTCTCCTCATCTAAATCCTCTCTTCCATGGAGAATTAGGGCACAAGCACATGCAAGAATATTGACAGAATGGAGAACTAGTTGGATGGAATTCTTTGCTGTTCTCAAGCACTGCCCTTGTATCAACCTCTCCACCATTGATAACACTGACCTTAAAGAAAGCCATGATCGCCCTCTCATGCTCTCTGCCTCCAAATCCCTCAATCTCTCCAACCATTGCCTCTCCACTACCACCACTCAAAACAATGTCATCAACCTCCCCGTCTGAGATCCCTATGCCTTCCTCTCCACTCCCGCCATGCTATTCCGTCTTACAAAATTTGTAAACAAAAATTCAAGAATATTGTTTCTTCATTTTATTATTTTTCAATTTCTTCTACTACCTCATCTTTTTGGTATTGAATTCTTTATTTATCTATGTGTGCATTCTAGGAATTATTGTGGAATCAAATTGAAAGAAGGATAAATTTTATGTAAAAAAAAAACCAAATCAAATTGTATAATTTTGATGTGGGCAACAATTGTGAAGTTCCTAGTTTTGCCATTCTGTTTGCATTTTGAAATGATGTGTTTGATAATTTAATATAGACATCTGGTTTCCTCACCTATACACGACGAAGGTGGTCGACGAATTTTTTTCTTTTTTCGGTTGGAACTCTAGAGACAAAAGAATTCAAAAATTGTTCCAAGTTTGGGCAATAATTAAATGGTTTTGTCACAATCTGGGGAAAATTTAGATTTTTGTTCATCTCTCAAAATCTCATATTTGTTGTTGATGGATTGTTCATATGGTCTTCTTGGTGACACAAAGAGTTATCCTTCATTTTTAGTTCAACAATAAGCATCTCAACACTTTGACAGACAAAGGTCGGCCACCTAGTTGACATGGATGAGATCAACCACAAAGTTGATGATGAGATCAGTCACCAAGATGACGTGGATAAGGTCAACCACATAGCTAACGTCGTTCATCTAGCCAACACGACTTGGTCAGCTACATAGTTGAAGGCAAAATGTTACTCACTAGACGATATGAACGAGGTCAGCCACGAAGCTACAAGGATAGCCAAAGAGACACTCAGCCGTCTTCACCTCATCCGTACTCACCTCAACCATATTCACCTTGGTCGTATTCACCTCCGTCATATTCACCTCGGCCATGTTCACCTTAGCCATATTCACCTTAGTTGCATTTACGTTGGCCAAATTCACCTTGGCCTATATAGAAAATATGTCAAATCATTACAACGTCTAATAGGGCGAAAGGATAACTGCAAAGCTATTGAAGATCTAAGAATCATAGGAAACTGCGTTTAATATTTAAACTAAATATCACCAAAATAGCATAAGCACTCAATCTTGATTCCAAATACATAGAAGAGATAAATAGAAAATTCTTTTGTATTTAAATTTGAATAATAATAAGAGGATTGGAATACGATTGACCTAATAAACTATAAATAAAGGCCAGCTCTAAAAGGCAGTCTTAAGTACAATTCTTGACACAAACCCTTTATAAACCGTTTTTCTCATAGTGAAAACCTTATGCCTTAACAAACTCAAAGTGAACGTACTTTTCAACTAAAGTGAACCACTACAAATCTTTATGTTCTTTTTTTTTTATTTTACTGTTTTATTTATTTTGCTCGTGAATATTTATCTCACTTAGAAATTTAAAAGGATTCATCTGCCACGAATTTTACCCATCAACATCTATTATTAAAAAAAAAAAAAGGAAAATTTACAGTAGAGTGTATTCAATATTGAGGAGGAGCAGCAAATTTCCTCCATTTTGCCATCTCATCGTCGCCAAATTTTTTAAGACATTCCAGTATCAAAGAAAGGAAAAATAAATAAATAAAAAGCTTAAATGAGAAAATTCAAAGCAGAGAAATTGAAGTTAGTTTCGTGCTGTTGTTGAAGGGAGTTCTATATTGCCGCCGTGCCTCTCTTGCATCGTTGTCGGTGCCAACAGGCGTCATGGCCATCGGCGGTGGGCTGAAAGAGAAATGTTTTGAACTGGGATTGAATTTGTTTTTATTAACAAGTAACTTTTCGTTTTTTCTTTTGGAAAAGAGAAAGAAAATAATGTGGTAAGGACTATATTAAGCCTGTTGAAGCTTCATGAGCTTGAATACAAGCCCTTAGATTATTCTTCACTCTATTGTTCTCCACCGTAGAGTTGTCCACCATGCAAGAAATTGAATTTGACACCGAAGGAAAAAGACGCGGACAACTCCTTGTTGGCGAAGCTACTACACCTAAAACACAGACGTGAGAGCAACGGACAGTTGGAACGTAGAACCCCGTTTTTCACTCCCTACAGAGAAGAAGAAGCTCTTCTCCGTCGGGGGGAGTTTTGCTATGATAAGCCTCTTATCTTTCACCCCCAGGGCCACACTCCCCGCCTCCTCCATCCTGCGCCGCCCTTCCTCTCCCTCTTCTGCAGCTCCTCTCCTCCCGCCTCGGCCGCCGCCACACGACGTCGTTCGCTTCCGGATCCTCTATCCGCCGCCGGATTCTCGCCGGCAACCCTCCTTCGCCACCTCCGGCCTCCCTGTCAGCACCGTCGGAGACCTTGCTTGGGATGCCGGATCCGCCGCCGCCGTCCTCGCCGGCGCATAGGGCCTCGTCTTCAGCTTCGATAGTATCACTCAGCGAAATCTCATCCGACAGTTCTCTCTCTCTCCGCTGAGTTAGACGTTTAAGCTAATTGCGATTGCATTCTTTTGAGATCTTTACAGACCCAACTGGGCTCTACTTTGAGGAGCAGTATATTTTTTTTTTCTTCTTTTTTTTATTTCATTTTGAGGCGATAATTCCAAAGCAATATGCCAGTTAGAGCTTATTTATTTGTTTGAGAATTTTGCTACGAGCTGTTGTTTAAATTATTGATTAATTTCTCAACAATATAATGTACGAGTCTCGCGTTAAAAGTTTATAGCATGCACAGATGATCTCGTTTATGGATGGGATTTAAAGAGTTCGTCAACAGTTTACACAATTGTACTTACCAACAAGGAAGAAGGATGAAGGATAGTGAAATTCATCCTCAAACCATAACAGGATTTGGTCAAGAAAAAAGAAAAAAGGAAAAAGAAAAAAAAATAATCAGGATGTTTGGGTTGTGGTTTTCGAACCATAACAGTAAAACTCTCGTAGGGGTAAAACAAAAATTTACTTCAATATAAATTTTTTATATACTACAAATTTTTTTTTTTTTTAAACAGCACAAATATCGAAAATCTATATAGCAGCCATGTATGTGGCTAAACTTTTTGTGGGTCCATACGATGTTACAAAGAATATCCTTTCGATTTATTTAAATTTGCAATCATACACGGAAAATTCAAGACCTAACAATAATCGCAGTAGACCTTACTGGATTATGATATTTGTACACATATATATATTTCCAAAAGTTTTAATTTTGTTCCTTCAATAATTGAAAGTCATAATTGTGCCTCCAACTAATAAAATATTATATTTTTATCTTGCAAAAAGAGAATTCTTGTTAAACTTCTACTTTTCTCTCATGATTCAGATGGTACCCCTCAAAATATTTTTAATTTGGCCACCGGCTTTAGAAAAATTTTACTCTTGGTAGACTGTCTAACGTGTAATGATGGTAATTTCAAAAGTGTTTATATGCGAGTCATTAAAGGAAAATTAAGCTGCAAAGCAACATTGATAAGTGGCTTGTAATGCTTTAGACTGTGGACGGTTCAAACTCATGATTTTGAACTTATTTGTCAAATACAAGATTGGTATAATTAGGGAAAACAATCATGGGTGAAGTTGCAATCTTGGTTAATTTTTCTGATAGAATGAACTCGGGACTTGTTCAGAATAATCTGTTCATTGAATAGCTATTAGAAGGAAAGGTTCTTGAAGAATATACGTTTACTTCTTTCCACATCTAATTGTTTCTAACAATGAATCTTTATTGTAGAGTTTAAGTAGAAAGCTGGTTCACATATTATCTGGGTTGCTTTACATGGTTTCGTGGCCAATTTTCAGGTATCCCTTGTCTTTTTTGTTCAAATTATCCAGACAGCATTTAGCTTATTTGTTTGCTTGCCAATGGTTTAAAATTTGGATTCCTTAACTACTTCATTTGATGGTTTAAATGGTAGAATAACACTTCAACAAATGCTCGCTACTTTGCCTTGTTGGTTCCCCTCGTGAACTGCGCAAGGCTTCTTGTCCATGGCCTTTCTCCGGTTTCGGACGAAGGGCTCGTAAAATCGGTGGCACGAGATGGAAACCCTGAGTATTCTTAGCATCATGAAGCTGTGTATTCTTTTCATCATACAAGACAAACAGTCAGGGGTTTAACTCCGGGTATTTCACACTTGCAGGGAGTTGCTTAGGGGTTCTTTGTACTATGTTCTTGCATTGATCTTATGCGTGCAGGTCTTTTGGCGAGAATCTCCAGTAGGCGTGATCGCTTTGTCAATGATGTGCGGCGGGGATGGTAACATGCCTCTACCCTTTCCCAAATTCCACTCTTCCTGGCACCTCTCGCTCCACTGATGCTTGTAAGCTTTGTGATTTCAGGTGTTGCTGCAACAATGGGAAGAAAATTTGGGTCTACAAAAATTCCTTATAACCAAAGGAAGAGTTGGGCGGATAGTGTATCCATGTTTCCCTTCGGATTCTTGGTTTCCATCAGGTGAGCTTCCAACCTTTATAGTGTAGTAATCAATTTTAAAAAGTCAAAATTCCTATATAATATTCTGCATATCTATTGGCATTGACATGAAATGTAATTTTGACAATGAAGGATGCTGTACTATTATTCAGCACTGGGATATTTCCAATCGGACTGGACCTTGACACTACAAAGAGCGGCTCTGGTTTCCTTGTTGGCCACAATAGTTGAATCTCTTCCAATTTCAGAGCTAGTAGATGACAATATATCTGCTCCTTTGGCTAGCATTCTAGCCGCATCAATGAGTTTCAATCTAACTCCGACTGTGTCTTTGAGGATCTGTAAATTAACTCGTCGGAAATGAAAGAAAATTTGAAAGCAACGCATCATGAAAAATTAGAGAGATAATTCTATTTGCAGCCAATTATTTTCCAGATATTCTCCATTAAATTATCATCTATATTCATTACAATTTTACCCTGCAATAATATCACATCAAAATCACCCATCAAATCATGCAGGAAAGAGGGGCTGCATAAAGAGATTATGGAAATGAAAGAGATCAGGATTTATGTAAGGTTTATGACATTGTCTTTTGTTAATAGACACCCAGACAGATCATGTACTGCGCATAAGGAGACTCTTGGGCACCATGGATGGAAATCAGGACTTTTTTTTAAAAAATTGTGGCAAACTATCCTAAATTATTCTTTGTTATTAACATATAACTAGTAGCACGCAAATTTAATAAACTAGGCGCCAAAGGAATCCTACGCCTGGCCAGAAGCTTGCTGGAAATGGAATTTTAGGCACCTACTGATCTCCTTCCAACCTTGCAAAGCTCTATGTTATTAGCTCCTATTTAGCTTGCAGTTGAGCATCAACCTTGTGTATAAGTTGATGTACCGAAAAACATGCTCTAGTGAGACTGCTCCCGAACTTGAATCATTACTCTGCCCTTCCAGATTCGTTTTTCTCATCTGTAACATTTGGGAAGGCCTTCTAGGAGGGCTGAATTTGATTCGTTTCTGGAACACCCAAAATATTTTGGGCTCATATGGGCCCAAAATCAGCAAAACACCTTCTGCTTGTGGGGGCTACTGGGCATCCCGCTTCTTCAGAGTATCCTTGGAGCTCGGAGCGTTTATTATGTAATAGTCTTGAGATAATATGCAAGAGTCTTATTAGCGTGTTTAGCTACAGTAAAAATTTAAAAAATTTTAGAATATAAAACACTTATATGCTACATTTTTTTTAACAAAAATTTGTTCTAACCGCACTTCTCAAACACTCTATATATTTGTCACAAAATTAATAATAATAAGAAGAACAACAATCAAAAATTGATTATTGTAGAACTGTCACTTTTTAAAAAATAATTGTAGTAACTATTAAGTTTTGAAAATATTTGTAATAAATGTTAAATTTATGATATAAGTAATTTATCTACCTCTTTGTTTATAGTGTTTATAGTGTGAATAATTTTTACTTACACAATAAATGGATTTATGGTGAAAATAATATATTTATCTCCTTATTTACAATGTAAATACTTCTTATTTACATAGTAAATAAGTTGTTTATATTACAAATTTGACATTTATTACAGATATTATCAAAACTTAATATTTACTTTAAAAAGTTTCAAAAATCTAACACTTCCTTCATCTTCTTCATCATCATCATCATCATCATCATCATCATTTATCTTCAAAACAATTATCTTAGTTGATTCTCATAAGTTTAATTTATAATCCCAAGTGGGTCAATAATTTTCTAACCCAAGAACAAGCATGCTCTCATGGCTCATCAAACCATGACCCATTAAAATTAGGGGAATTTTAGTAAATGCCATCTTTTAATACTTACTTTTTATAAATATTACACATGTTTATTTGTGGCATAACTTAATATGTAACATAAACAGTCGTGTAGTATGAATAAACATAACTTTTAAAAGTGTAGCGTAACATGTAATTTTCTCTTAAAATTGTCAAAGCTTGGCTTGAGCCCATGTTCGTACCTTTTTCACACCTCGGGACAATAATTAAATTTAGGCCTCCCCATTTTACCTTGTGCATTTTTTGGGATCAACAATATTAATCTTACATATTTGGATAGAATTTTTTAGGGCAGAATGATCTTTCCATCATATTTTTATTTTTAAAATATGCTACAAGCACACTACTAAAACAAAACAATAAATCTAAAGGATTTAGTTGTAGTTTATAAGAATAGAGGGCAAATTAGAGATGGTAACAAGGTGGGATAAGGTCAAGAAATAATTTTCTATCCCCATATCCACTTATGAAGAGGCAAGGCTAGGTCCAAAATTTCCCATTTGGGTTCTTTTCTATAGATGCCTCATTCCCTATTTAGCATAATTCTTATTAGAATAAAATCCTCTAAGTTAATAAATATTAGCTGTATACTTAACGAACATTTTGTCATCAATAAAAATTTACGCCATATTACATGTTCAAAAAGAAATTGTCATATTTACTTTCATGTAATTGATTGCATGACAAGCAAATTAAATGTCTGTGACTATTATTCTAAATCTTAAATCATGCATATATGGGGTTTATATGAGAAAATATATTATTGCAGCATTAATGGTCTAAAATAATAGTCAGCAACTTATGGAATAAAAATGGTGACTTCATTCTTGAAAAAGCAGTAATAGGGACTACACCTAATTGAGAAGATAGTTTATCTTAACCCTTCGAAGCAAGCTAGGCTCTATGATAGGCTCGTTGATGTATTGATCTAATCGTAGATTATACCTTGGACAAAACCTAAAGTGTTATTGATTTATTAATAATATATTTACATAAATCAATTTACTTTGACAATCTTTTGTAATTTTAATCTTAAAGTGAGTTTATGACTCTATGCTTATAGCTTGTATATTTTGATATACTAAAGACAGAAACTTTGATAATTAAAGGTTTTATCTTATTGTATGTTTGAGACATAATCTATATTCGATGAGAGTATAATTTACGTATATAGAATCCATTACTCTTTTATGCTAGTTAATGTTATTCTCATAAAGGCATTATTCGAGTAATTGGGAAAAGAACAAGGCCTTGGTCATTTGGATACATATGGTAACCGGTTGATTTCTATATGTATTTGTTATAAATGAAGTTTTTCTAAATAAGAGAAAAATATAATTTTTTGATAAAATAGTTGAGAAGGTAAAATGAAACTTATCCTCAAGTTAACTATGAGTAACCTATAGGGTTACACATAACATGAGAGATCATAGATAAATTAATCAGAGTCTTGTAAAAAAATTGGTATGTTGTCAAGAGTGTAGCTTTCAAATCTTTAGTGAAATGACACCAAAGTTGATAATTAATGAATAAAAAAATTGAGATTATTTAATTTATAATTATAAGATGTTGATATTATATGTCTATTGGGCACCAACACTAGCTCAATAACTTTAATCATGGATCATGTGAAAGTCAAATACTAGGGGCAATCTAGGGGCATTTTAGTTTCAATATATTGGGCCTGAGCTTAAAGTGCCCAAGTTTAGGATTTTAAATAATTAATTATTTAAATATTGAATTTAAATAATTAATTTAAATCCCAATTGAATTTGAAGTAAGGATATTTCATTATTTATAATTATTTAAAATTAGATAATTTTCGTCATGATATTATTCTAATTTAAATTGGAATTTTTGAATTGAAAATATCCTAGTTAATACAAAAATAGTATTTTCCCATGTTGAAATAGGAAACAAGATGAGTTTGCACCATTAGGAGTGGTTGGGGCCAACCATAGGGAGATTACCTATAGGTGGCATGCACCACAAGGAATTTTCCTATGGCATGTGTGCACAATGGGTAACTTACAAGACATGTTTTTTCAAGTTTCCAATTTGACAAAAATACCTCCTACTTTATTCTATAAATAAACCGCCTAAATGCAATTTCTAGACAAAGAATTAATTGTTCATCTTTAGCAATTAATCTTCTAAGCACTTTAGTGGTTGGAAGAAGAAATCAAGTGGTGAAGACATTTGCACTATGCCCGCACACATGATGAACTGTTGAAGGAAACTAGTGTTGAAGATCCACTGATGGAGATTCACATAATTTTTAGCATTTTGTTTGTCTCTGAGAGATATGATTCAAATTATGAAATAATTTATTGTTCATAATAACATGAGTTAGTATACTATTTATTAAAATTTAAAAATTTCGTTTGTGTAAATACTACTATTTTTCTAACGATTGTGTAAATATTACTATTTTTCCAGCAACTATGCATTTCAAAATTATAGTTACTTAACAAAAGTAAAGTAGAAATTCACCTTAAATTTAAACCAAAATCAAGGGTTCCACAAAGTGGACCAAATTCTTATAAACATATGTAAACTAAATCTCAATAATAAAGTCACAAAAAGTCTTATAAAATGCAATGATCAACACATAAGCTAACAAATTTGAAACCATCAAAATATAAACACAAATTTTTCTTATTGGAAGCTAGTCTAGGTTAGGTTAAGTCATTTAATAAGTACATAAGAAACCAAGGAACTGTGCTAGCCAACTTAATTAGATTACTAATTAGTAATTGTCTTTGTGTTTTTTTTAATAAAAAGAATGTAGTTAGCAGTTCCTTTTTTAAGTAAAATGAAAAGAAATAATTATGTTAAAACTTAATTTAATACATATGGACGAGTATATATATACAGGGAAGAGGTAGTGTAGGAAGTACGTACTTCCCTCATCCCTACGTTACAACAATTTAGGGAATCTTGTTCCCATTTCTACTTCTATTCCTAATAATTGTCTCCGTCATCATCACATCCTTCCAAGCCCATCCTTGTTGGAATATTGCTATCTTTAGGGTGGATTTTATTTTATTTATCTATTTTTTTAAATCCAATTGCATGATATATCTCTCTAATTATCTCTTTGTAAAGATTAAAGTACGACAAGTGAAATGTCAGATTTAGAGTACCCATTAAAATTAATAGCAGTATAAAATAAACGTTTAGTAAATATCAGATTTAGTAAGAATATAATATTCTACATAAATAAAATATCAAAAATACTCTTCTATACTCACAAATTATTTTTCCCTTCGTTTTTCTCTCCTCTCTCTTTCTCTCTATATCCTCCCGTCTCTTTCTCTCCCTTTAGCCTCTCTCTCCTCCCCTACAACTCTCTCTCTCCATCTGAGCGCTCTTCCTTCTTCGCTGCTACTTCGGAATTTCACATAATGTCTTCTCCGACAAACATATCGAATGCCATTTCAAATGATCGACGTTGTCATGCAAGTTCACTATTGTGCACGTCTAACCAAATTGTTGTCCTTTTTCCTCCCCTGCAAAAGCAGTTGCGGATCTGACCAAATCATTATAATAGATTTGACCAAGATGAGGCCAATGGTAGATGTCATTGCAGATCTGGCCGCTCGATTTTAGACATGGTGACGGCCACATGGGTGCGAAAGAAATCATGGATGACATAACCGAAGCAAGCGTGCAGTGTCGACAAACTCCAACAGAGGCTGCTTGACGGGGATCTCATGGTGGCAGTGTGGAGGAGTGAAGATGATCACCCAGAGGAGAGAGAAAGGAATGAGGGAGTAGAGAGTGGAAGTGCAGGAATGAGGGAGTAGAGAGTGGAAGTGCTGTGGAGGTTGAGGAAGAAAAGAGAGAGAAAAAGGGAGAGAGAAAGAAGAGAAAAATAAAAACCCTAAGTTGGGGAGTATTTTGGCTTACACAATTATATAATTTGAACATTTTGATTAATATTTGACATTTTCAAAAATCTTAAAATATATCTGATATTTACCACTAATAGTTTTAGAAATTTGACATTTCCTACAAATTTTCCAAGATTAAATGTCTACACAAAAATTCAATTTCACAAATATCATCATTTAATCTTATAATATTTTCAAAAAACTAAATTCACACAAAAATGTTACTTGATGACACTAATTGTTTATATTAGGAATATTTATCTTTTTATACTCTCTATTTTAAGTTAATTCAAAAACTATATCTTTTGTTTTTAACCCCATCAAATATATATTTTTAGATTAGATTTAATACACAAATTTATACTTTACTTCAATCAATAGTTGATTTTTGACCTTTAAAATGACCAAATTATCCTTAAATAAATGAAAAAAACTAAACTTTTAAAAAGTAAATAGAAAATAAAAATAAAAACACACAAAAGACCTATATTTAAGGGTATTTTATATATTTTTGAAGTTGAAAACCTTAGTATAAAGTTTTTTCAAATTTATAAAGTTCTCTCATTTGTTAATTTGAATGTATTTTAGGTAATTTCTTAGATCAATTTTGAATATTGATTGAGCAAAAGTATAAATTTATGTATTAAGTCTAATTTAAAGGTATAAATTTGATGAGATCTAAAATTGAAGGTATAATGTTTGAATAAACTTAAAATACAAGGTATAAAAAAGTAAATAACCCTTTACATTATTACTGTTTTTTTTAATGTAAGTAACCTTTTAATGTTGATCGAGGGAATTTGTTAGATAATTGCCTTTTAATGTTGATCGAGGGAATTTGTTAGATAATTGACGAAATATGACCTATTGGCTGGAATAAGAATAATAAAATATATGATTTTTTACCTAATAATGTGCCTGCTCCATTATTTAATAACGGTTCACAAAAGAAAGGCTATGTTTGACACATCACTAGGTAAATTCCGTGCTTCAATTACTCTATGATTGTTTTGTTTTAACAGATATTTAGACGTTCTACTAGTTGATAATTAATGTTGTTATGTTACTCGCAGCAGGAAAAAAGGGAGTCCACTTGTTAACGAATTTGTTGTTTAATAGAACTGTCTCCAATTGAGTTATTGAGGTTATCCCATCATTTGCAACCTCAACTATTATGGCTAATTTCGCCGTGTAATAAAGGTACGTTTGACAATATGGTTTTAACTATATAGTTGTAATTTCTACAGTACAAAGCTCTTCACAAAGTAAAAGTACGTTACTTAGTAAAATTCTCACATGCTATAGTAAAATTGTTCTAACTTTTAGTTATAAATGCATTGCAAACACGCTTTAATTTGTTCAATTTCCCTTAAAAAGGAGTAAACCCCCTACATTTTTTTTTTATGTTGAAGAGTTTTTTCAGCATATGGTGCAAACTTTACGCACACCCCGTGATCTATTGAAGGTCCATTTTTTTTTAATTCATGTCCAAAATTACATAAAGACTGCAATTTTAGTCAAATTAAAATTCAAACCTCTTTCAACTTTAGTATAGTGATTTAAATTAAAAAGAAACTCTCACAATTGAAAAAATTACTTATTACATCATCCACAAAAGCATTGACCATTTATCAATGGGCTACATTGTTGATGTATCATGTCGAGGAAAATCAAAATTGTTTTTTTAAAGGAAAATTTTGGTTTTTAAACGGACTCAAGAGTCTATTATATTTAAAATGGGAACAATATTAAAAGAGACTATGCCAGATTATTATAAGCTTTTGGGTGGATTGATTCACTTCTTAATAGCTTAAACTTTTAAGTCGATTGGTAAAGTATTTAATATAAGTTCACGTTGGGCATTTACATTTTCTTGTCCTTTTATTGGCCTATATTGAATATAATACTCCATAACGACATCTCTTCTCTATTGGAATTTTACACACTGACAAGGCCGGAGGATAAATCAGGTAAATACAAATCTTGTTTTATGTTAATCTTGCAACAATTTCGTCATACCAAATAGCATATTCTTCGTCACAGCACAATGGAGATGATGAAGATGCTCGAATGTATAGTTTTTTTTTTTTTTTTTTATGATTATTATTTGCTGATACCCTATAAAATATTCTTCAAAGCTAGTCAAATGACATCAATCTATATGTCTCTTGAAGTTGTTGTAGAATGACATGATTTAGAAGACAACCCCACGTGGAAACTTTCCTTTATGATGCAACTTACCGACAAAACTAGCCACCTTTTCAATACATGTCATAAGCTAAGCTCCAATGTTGGAGTTTTAATTATGATTATTTTTTAATTTACTAACACTATAATTCCGTTGTTTGGGTTTAATTTATTAATGGGATGATTTGTAACCCTCCATTTTAAACCATTTGTGGATGTCAAAAAGTAGGAGATCTCAAACGGATGTGGAGTTGTAGATTGCATGCGTAATCCTCCAACGAATTGAAATGATGAATTTATAGACGTCTTAGCAAGAACAAAATCAATAAGATATATATTGCCAGCGTAATCCTTGAATATATCATTATAAAGATTGAAGACCATATAAAGGGTGGACATGAAATGGATAGAGATTACAAGCAAGCATACCAAATAACCAACCCTTCAATATTGTATGAAGGGAAACTGACGACATGTAAAATAATAAACAACACAGATAAAAATATAACATGTTTGTAGACGAATACATATGGCGTTTCAAGAATATGAACCAAAACCCTACAGAGTAACAAATGTTAGGTAGACATTCATGAATCTTAATTGTGTGTAAGGTTTCATCACTCACCCAAAAGTTGGGTACCTTTTCGTAAGTGGCGGGAAAACTCTCTGAAAAAAAAATAAAAATTGTCGACCGCCTTATTGTATGATTCTGCGGGCATGAATGATTATTTTTTTTAAATGGATAATCATGAATGATTATAAATTTTAATTTATGAGATATTTTACCAAAAATATGATTATAATAAAAACCATGGTAACATCAAATGCCATTGTTCATGTAGGGTAAGGAACATTTTTTGGAGGGTTAGTTTTTCTTTGACTTGACTAGAAGCTAATTAAGACTTCCATGACGCACCAATTATTATCATTCAATTCAAGTGAAAAATCTAGTGCTTATCGTATTTTATGAGAATATATGTATATATATATATGTATGCATATATATCCTTCATGAAAACAGCTAGGTCATGCTGCAGCAGGTAGCTAGGCTTTAGGCGCCATAGCAATTAATAATAAATGAAACAAGTGTCTAATGATCTCTCAACGTTAATTAAAGTGTATATTTATATACATAAGTAGCATCTAGAAAATCTTCCGCTTATTCTCGAGCATGTAGGAAGATTTTCTAGATGCTACAGATAGTTAAAACTTTGCGCTGCCAGTATGGTACCATCAATATTGCAAACAACATAGATATACTTGGTTACTTGTTTTGTTAGCCATGATATATTAGAAACTTGGTATAACTAATTCATGGCTGATTATGCTGTAAATGAAATAACTTTGATTCTGTGAAATCATGATATCATTATAACAAAGCTTATCAAGGATAAAGGAATTGGCAAAATCGCAAAGGGATATACACGATGATGTCACTGCGCACAACACTACACTAATTGTATGGTTGCTCTTACTTAGGAAGTTTTTAGTGTTAGACTAAGTATCTAAGGATTAAATGATATAACAGTTTTTTGGAGATATTTAATTAATAAAGAGTTTATTATTTATTTTCATATGTCAAATGTTGTCCTCTTTATGTTTATTTATGTTAAATGTATGATACCCAAATAAAAGTTTTAGACTGTCAGCCTAAACCTTCAAGATCATACATATGATGGACAGATTATGCAAAAGATATAAATCTTAAAAGTGATAGTCTAAACGATTAGGTTTGCAATCAAGGGAACAAAGTTAGGCTCTTTATTCACGTTGAAAAAGTGTTATGTTGTCTATATCCCTTATGGGAAATAACTTGTCTTAGTCATCGAAGTTAGACTTCATGAGTAGAAACATTGGCATATTGTCATTGATGATGACATATTGAATTCGGATGAAAGATGAATTGATTTAGTCAATAATTCCATTTGTTTAAATCAATTTACTTTAGACAATTATATGTGTTGCATCTTAATCTTGAAATGAATCAATGAGTCTGTATTCTTGACTTGTGTTTTTTGATGTACCAAAGGATGACATTCTAAATTATATGAAGGTACACATACCGGTATATTAGAGATATGACTCTTGATTGATATAGACTCGTTGTTCATAGATATAAAATTCATAGCACTTAAGTAAAGTTAATGATATTCTCTTATAGGCATTATCTTATAATTAAAAAACCGAAGTGCTGAACCATTTGATATATAGGTGTAACCGAATGATATACTATTTACGGATAATAAGTTTTCCTACTGGTAAGATAATGAAACATAAGATAAATATAATCAGGAAGATAAAACGAAATTTATCCTTATCCGATGGGGATGTTATATATTATGATATGTCATAGACGATAAACTTATTGGAGTTTTGTAATTTATATTTAATTCAAAAATGCAACTCAAAGCTTTTAGTAGAATAGTTTTAGAGTTGATAATTATAAAATATAAATGTCGAGGATATGTTATTTTATAATTATTAGAGCTTGATCTATATATGTCCATCGGGTCCTGTTTACTAGCTCATAATATTTCTTGTAACGATACGACATGTTGTTCCTACAGATTTGTAACTTATGTTATTTAGTAGATTGGCTACAATTTGATTGATTGGGTTTAATAATTCATGTTAGTTTATTTGTTGAATTAATTCAAAAATAAACGTGTTGAATTATTTGAAATATATTTTATTTGATATGAGATTATCTATTTTGAATTGTTTAAATCAGATAATTTTTTTATTGAGTTATTTGAATTAAAATTGGAGTTTTATAATAGATACTTCAGTCAAATAAAGTAGTATTATCCATTAGGTTCTGTTTGAATTAGAATAAATCTCAGGAGGTAAGAATGCATCGACAGAGTGCTACCATGATGGACCAGTCAACCGGACTCAGTGCAGGCTGGTTGACTGGACCTATCACATTAGCAATCTGTGTGCTTTACGTGTTTTACTTAGAAAGTTGATCCAAACTTGAATTTCGAAGCCAAATCTGATAAGAACTAGCACAAATCAGACCTCTATATAAAGAGAAACAATGTTCTATTGTTTCATAGATTACATAAGAAATTTAGAGAAGAGTAATTTGCTAGTAAAACTCTAAAACTCCCACAAAGCTATTATTCATCATCTCGAACCTTATTTCTTGATTTTCTCAATTGGTTAGAAAGAGAGGTCACCTGAGAAAAAACTAAATGACATGTGACCACACGAATTCCGATTGGAAAGAGAATAGCAAGAAAGACCAATTGGTTGAGGTTCTACTAGTATATTTCTCTCGCTGCAATTCTCACAGTTTTCTAGTATACTAAGAGGTACGAAAGATCTTTTATTAATTTATATATATAGCATGTCTATCTTGTTTTGGAAAAACATTTTAAGTAATTTTTTTTAAATTCTGCTGCGTTCTTGTTTTCCAACATTTAGATAACATAGCATGTGTTTGGAATGTTAATTAGAACTAATTGGTTTTAACTAACTATAATATAAAGCTCTTAGCAGCTACAGTAAAAAGCAAAAGGTTACTACAAAATAAAACTCTCACATGTTTTAGTTCTTAAACTTAAAACTTTAGTTCTAACCAATTTGTCAAATGACCTAATAGCTTGCTAGGTTGTGGTTTTGTTTCATCCATTTGGACGAGAAGCAAACCAATCTCTTTTGTGATGTTAGTTCCAACACAAAAAAAAAAAAAATCCTCTTTTGTGATGTTTATTGTACTAGTATTTGCATACGACAGATAAAAATAAAGTTCCATATATGTTCACTTTATTTTAAGATCAGCAGATGTCATCGGAGATCCAGCCTTGGCCCATAATGTCTCGTTGCATGGATGGGCAACAATCCTTGTAATTCATTCATTATGGGTTTTTTTTTTATTCAACTTTTTGCGGCAATTATATATTTTGGATTAGACGTCATATGCATAATAAAGATGACTGTGGTCCATCTCAAAAGTGTTCTTTTCTAAAGCTAAACATCATTAAACTTAACTACAAAAACATTACTCTTGATCAATCATCTCCACAACCAATACATTAACGGCAAGGCTGGCCTCTACAAAAGATCAAGGAGAAGATTCCAGCTGATACGTGCGTCAAACAAGCTCGCTACTTCTAAAACCAACAAATATCTGGTCGGTCGACTGACATAATAAGCTAAACCCATATCCTAATGTCACGTCCCGGAGTACGGGAGGTGACGTGGTGGTTCAATTAAGTTAATTAAGTAAAGATTTGGTTAAAAATCAGGGTTTTAAAATGAAATTTATAAATAAAATGTGATAATTTTAAAAAAATCGTTTGAATGGAAAAGTTAAAGAAATAAATAAACTACCGTAATAATTAAACAAATAGAAATAACATTAAAATAATTAATTATGGGGTGGAACGCGTATGAGTCCCACTGGCCCACATATTGTGCACACACATATAGTACTGACAATATTATGATACAACCGCAGTCCAGAGTAAAAGAAAAATTATAGTCTTACATGCCTTGAATAGTAAATTAGCCTACCAAATGCTCCTACTGATCGTAAGTCCGGTCGGCGGACTCTTCTCCAAACCTATGCTGATAACCACCTAAGGTTAAGATTTTAAAACAGATAAAATGTGAGCGAAAGGCTCAGTAGGACTACATTTAGAAAATTATTCAATTTTTAAAGAAATTGCGTAAATTAAATAAACATATAAAAATGTACTGGTACGATCAACAAATAAATAATCAACTGTGAATTTAAATAATATATAATCTCACCAAAATAATTTGAATTAATCAATCAAAAAGGGTACCACTCTTCTTTCCTGGGCAAACCATACATAACTCACCACCGTAGTGGCCCAGCTGGGTTTCGGGACCTGCCCCCAAGGTTGTTCACTACACAACCCGATCTCTGATATGGCATCATGCCCTAATATATATATATATATATACATATATATCTCTCTGATTCATGAAATCTTTTCTTATCAGATGTAATCATTCATATTCATTATGAAGTTTATTATAAAATCCATCTCAATCCACTGTTTTAGAAAACAGATATTGAAAATCCTTTATCAACAAGTCATTTGAAAACATTTTCGTAGAAATCCATTTGAGGCCAAAGTATTTGAAAATGGCTATCAAAGAAGGGGTAGAAGTCCTACCTCAATACTCGTACCGGTGCCTCACACCATAATCCCGGTCCGCTATACGTTAGCTCCGCAGATCCACGCACAAATCCTAAATGCATAGTAACTTAGCTCCATTAGCATCTAACCCGAGATATCCTATGATACTAAATCATCTCATGGTGTCCTAG
>CAMOHE010048725.1:82063-115335 GCA_946598075.1 Artocarpus hirsutus | reverse complement strand
AGTAGCAAGATATTTCAATTAATGAATTCACAAAATAGATGGATCGCGCACATAAGTGCATAAAAAATTCAGACATTACCACAAAACCGAGCGGTTTATATCACTAAATCACTACAACGATACAAAAAGAAGCAGATGTAGAGCATTGCTAGTACCTTCCATAACAACTTCGGCATGTCTAGTGCTGGCTGAGCAATTGCAAGTTCAAATATGCCTCTTGCCCGCTCCGTCTCACACAAGGAGTTTTCCAACTCAGCATATTTGCTTCATGCATAACAATTCTCTGGAGCCCACTCTAGATACTTCTCATACAGTGTGCGACAGCGATCTATGTTGCCTAGTTGAAGTTCAATCTCTATATACTTCTTGAATATCTACTAGTTAGACAACACATTAGCATAAACGATTTTAGTAAATCAACAACATAAGTTATGCACCATCTTTCAAATGGAGAAAAAAGTGTAACTACACTATTGCTTTATCTTTGGGAGCTCTTCCAATCGCATTGCCTTGGATCTGGAGGGCACCTTTAAGATTGAGCTCTCGTATTTCAAATTGGCCAGCAAGAAGCCAAATTTTTGCAAAAAAGAACTTCTCATGATTAATGAGACTAAGACACCCTCTGAAACAAAAATGATAATAGGTCAGCTATGATAGCAGACAAGTTGTTTACTGATTTAATTAGAAATTGGTCCTCATTTTTGAAGTTTAGTTTTGTCAACTCCTTCTCGTTTGTTTCGTGTTTGTCTTTGTCATCTTCTCACTTTTGTTGAGAAGGTTCTTTTCTCTTTTTGTAATTCTTTTTCCCCCATCAATAAAATTTTCTTCCTTTCTTTTTCAAAAAAAAAAAAAAGGAATAAAATAGTCTTTTTCAAAAAAAAAAAAAGAATAAGAAAAAAGAAAGTAAGAAAGAACATAAAAGAGGTTTGTCTACAAAAACATTGCTTTGGAAGAACTGATAGGACACCACCTATGGTTCCATAGTGGTTTGTTTATTCTAGGAGGGGCAAAAGAGAAAATCGAGCTGAGATTCTAGAAGGCGAGGGTGATTCTGGTATTGGCAGGACAGAGAAAACGGTTAGCAAAAGTTTGTTAGAGGGAGAGAATATAAGCTAGATTGAGTGAGGTGGAAGGTGTGCAAGATTTTGGTGTGAATCAGAGTAGAGGCAGAGAGTACACGAAACCTCCTATCTTTTCTTTACCGTAGTTCTTTTATTTCAGTCTCTAAGAGTGAATTGTAATGGTGAGAACTCTGCTTCTAGCGTGAAAGTATTGAGATGTTAATAAATAAAAGGGCCAGATCCAATCTTCTTTTGAGTTCAATTGTGTTAAGGATTAGTTTTCATGTTGATTTACCCTGGAAAAATAGCTGGAGTCTATCATTGGTATCAGAGCGGTCAGTCCAATGGCCAACTCTTCCGGTGATCCTAGGGGAGTAGATCGGGTCTTCAGCATGGAACAACGCCTGGAGACATTTCATGATCAGATTCAACTTCTTGGAAGGATGGTTGATAGGTACCGCGATTGCAAGAGGATGTGGAGTGTTGGAAACCGAGATTAGTATCCCACAATTACAAGGAGATTAGTTAAGGGTGTTAGCTGTACTCTTGTTTTTCAATTAGTGTTTATTGTTGGTTGACTATTTTAGTTCTTATTCTTTAGGATTTCCTTTTTCATAGGAGATTAGTTGCCAAGAATATCTCTTATTTCTTTTTCTCGTGGTTATAAAGTCTTAACTTCCAATAATGATCAATAAGAGAAAAAACCATTACTTTCTCAGTCTCTAGTTTTATGGTTTTAGAGCCGGACTGTCCACCAGCAAAATTCATCCATGATTAGATACCTCGTAATAGTTTATGAACTCTGGAGCCATGGTTGAAGACGTTATGAGCATCTGCTTAGCACTCTTTCAGGAAATAGCTCATTCAACTAGCATACAAACATAGCCTAACGTGGAACGCTTACTGTCTTGGCATCCTGTATAATTGGAATTAAAATACCCAATGATCTCCAAACCGTCTGATCTTCGATAAGTGAGTACGAAGTCTTTTGTTATCTATAAGTAACGAATAACCCGTTTGGCTGCTTTCTAATATTCATTCCTAGTTTACTTAAACATTTGCCCTACTCCCACTATAAAAGCTAGACATCTACAAACTTGAGCATATTAGACTTCCTACTGTAGACGCATAAAAAATCTTTTGCATCTTTTTTCTTTCAAGGTCATTCTTAGGGCATTGACCAAGATTAAACTTTTTTTCTTTAGTAATGGGCGTATCTCTTGATAAACAACCTTTTATGCCGAATATACTTAAAACCATTTCAATGTAGCTTTTTAGTGATAACCCAAGGATACCTCGAAAGCGATCTCGCAGTATTTGTATGCCTAATATAAAAGAGACGTCTCCAAAATCTTTCTTCTCAAAATCTTTGTTAGAAATCTTTTGATTTCATGCAATAAGCCTATATCGCTACTAGCAAGCAGAATGTCCTCAACGTATAAAAACAGGAAGATATATTTACTCTCACTTAACTTATGATATACATAGTCATCAACCATATTCATCTCAAAACCATGTGAGATAATTACTTAATGAAACTTGTGATACCATTGATGGGAAGTCCGTTTAAGACCATAGATGGATTTTTACAACTTGCAAACCATAGACTTTGGATCTCTAGATACAAAGTTTTTTGGCTAGACCATATACATTGTCTCATCAATGTCTCCATCCAAAAATGTTGTCTTTACATCCATCTAACGTAGCTCTAAATTAAAATGAGCTACGAGTGCCATTATTCTCCTGAATGAGTCTTTCGATAAAACGAGAGAGAAAGTCTCTTTATAATCTATGCTTTCATTTTGAGTGAAATTTTTAGCGACTAGACGAGCCTTCTATCTATCAATATTGCCTTTCGAATCCTTCTTGGTTTTAAATGTTCATTTGCAACCAATGGGCTTCTCTCTGTTAAGCAACTTGACAAGATCCTAAACGTTATTGTCTTTCATGGATTTCATCTTGTCTTGCATGACATCAATCCACTTTTAAGAGTTTGAACTTTGCATAACTTGTTAAAAGTTTATTGGATCATCATCCGCTAAACCTACGTCAACTTCATATTATTGGAAAAAGATGATATAATCATTCGGAATCGCATTTCTCCTATCTTTAGTGGATCTCCTTAATGACACTTTTTAAGGTTGTTGAGTTTGCTCTATTGGTGCATTAGGAAAAACCTTATTGTTGTCTTGTTATAGAACAATGTTAGGAATATGAGCCTGATCATCATTGTCTCGTACCAAAGTTGCATTTTGAACAATTATAGGAATTAGAGCCCGACCATTGTCAATAAGTAATTTCTTCTTCAAAGGCAACATTCCTTACTTTATCTTCCCCTCCAAACTCGACATCATTAAGAAATCTTGCATTTCCTATCTCAAAAAAGGACTTGATAGTGTGATCATAAAACTTAAGACCCCAAGAGCACTCAGCATATCCAACAAAATAGCAACTAACTGTTCATAAGTCCAGTTTCTTTTCATGGTCGTACCTCAGCTAGACAACCCCAAATGTGTAAGTGCCTAATGCCAGGCTTCCTTCCACTCCATAACTCATAAGGGGTTTTGGTTACTACATCGCTTGGAACCTTGTTAAGGATATATGTTGTAGTCTTTAGTGCTTCTCCCCAAAGCAATTCAGGTAAAGAAGAATGACTAATCATACTTCTCACTGTATCCTCAAGTGTTCTGTTTCGTCTCTCAGCAACATTGTTCATGTTGGGTTTGCCCAACATTGTGTATTGCGGGACAATTCCACATTCCTTTAAGAATAGGCAAGGGTCTTAGACGTTGTTCTCCTGATTCATCATATCTGCCATAGTATTCACCACCACGGTCAAATTTAACAGCTTTAATTTTCTTGCCAAGTTGAAGTTCAACTTCAGCTTTAAAAGACTTAAAAACATCCAAGAATTGAGACTTCTCATGTATTAAATATAGGTAATCGTAAATTGAGTAGGCGCCTATGAATGTAATGAAATACTTTTAGTCATTCCAAGAAGCTGTAGGCAGTGGACCACAGATATCGATATGTATAAGTTTTAAGATATCTTTATAAGATGTCTTTATACTCGTCAGCACCTAATTTCCTTATGTTTGTCTATTTCCCCTTAATGTACTCAATGCAAACTTGAAAGTCTGTCAAATGTAGGGGTCAAGAATTCTATCAAAGACATGTTTATAAATTCTCTGTTTAGAGATATAACCTAAACGCTTATGTTATAAGATAATAGAATCCTCATTTTAATTTACGTTTTGTACCACATGTACCAGTATGTTGAATTTCATTATAACAATTAACATTATCAAGCATATAAAGATGATCAATTAAAGAACCAATACCAATAAAATTTGAATTTTGAAAAAACTAACTTTATTATTTCTAAAATAACAAGAATAACTAGATTTGTCCAAACTAGTAACAGAAATTAAATTCCGTTTAAAAGACGATGCAACATAAGTCTTATTCAAATCTAAATAAGCTTCAGTCCTTAATAATAATCTAGAGTTTCTTATAAGTTTGACTAGAACTTTGTTGTCATCATTCACAAAGATGAATCTTTTAGCATTACTTAGCAGTCAGCTTCACAGGCAATCCTGCATAGACATACTTATGTTAGTAGTGGCACTAGAATCTACCTACTAAGTATCTTTGGGTAGAGAAGCTAAATTAACTTCAAAACAAACTAAAGTAAGAAGCTTTCCTTTCTGTGCACGCCAAGCGGCATATTTGGAATACTCTTTCTTCATGGGTCCTCCCTTCATGCAAAAGTAGCATGTAAATTTCTCATCCCGCTTCTTCTGTTTCTTCTGCTGATATGTTCCTTTTGCAGCATCCATAGCTCTTTTCTTTTCTTGTTTTGTTCTGAAATGTTGATGTTAAGTGAGCACTTTCAATCTAATTTCGTTGAATCCTCTATTTTTCTTGCATACAATGAGATAAGAGCTCATTAAGAATCCATTTGTCCTTTTGAGTGTTATAGCTCACTTTGAATTGTTCGTATTACACATGATGAGAAATCAAAACTAAGTGCACGAGTAAGTCCTGAGACAGCTTTAACTTTAGTGACTTTAGTTTTAAAGCTAGATTACAAACCGATTTGAAATGAAGCATTAGTTCAAAAACTATAGGATGTAAGTCTTTTTAGAGACGTTCAAAAAAACTAAAAACAATCGAAAAAACCCACAAGATTGTTTTAGAGACAAAAACTTACCAAATCGGTCAAAATCTAATTGCCCACAAGAAATCAACGATCGGTTTTTGGAAGAGTTTTTTGGTATGTTAAAAATTGACCGATCAAACCTTTCAATAAAATTATATACATTCATAGATAATATATGAATAAAAAGAAAAACTTTTCAATTTAAATATGTCATTATTAGATTATTTAACTCATAAATTATTGTTCTTATAATGATGTTTTAGACTTCTTGCCATTAAATTTAAATTAAACAGAGACCATGTTATTGCTCTTCAAATGTTAGATTATTATAGTATTCTAACTGGTTGCTCTAGTCAAAAATTAACCACGGTAAAACCGACCATTATTGGCTCTCTGTCTATTAGGTCAACTTTCGATTGCTTTTTTTCAAAACCGGCCGACGCCGATCAAAAACTGACTGATCAAAAACTAATGAAAATTGATTGATAAGCACCTCTCAAGATTTTATGCTGTAATTTTTTTTTTTACTTCATGCTGTGAGTTTTTTATCGGTACGAATCGCTGTGTGGCCACGAATACGTGCCAATTGATGCCCCTCTTTCTTCACTCAACTAAATTTCGGTTGGGCTTGGAAACAGAACAGTTCACGGGCCTCCGCTTCTGACCAGAGATACCCTAGATTGGACCACATCCGTCTGTTACAATCACGGAAAAAATCCCTTTGATGTTCACCACTTGTCCTTCATTGAGTTCTCATCCACATCCAGCACCGCTTCCGCACCAATATATATATAAATATATATATATAATAGATATCACCCAAGAATAAACTAATTCCCTCAAAAAATAAATGAATTAAAAACTGCCCAATAAGAGTCAGCCATTTTGCGGACGCAGACACTTTGGCATGACGTGGCGCGACGTGAACCGGGAGTTGAGGCTCCCAAAAGCTCTGGCCCCATGTAGGTCCACGTGATGTAACCATGGTCACCTCTTGTCTAGCAACTGCATGCTGACATTACTCCACAACGGACCCACGTTGCATTGCACATCACCATTTCGTGTTACCAGACAATAATTTTAAATATCAAATCATTACACAACATTTTTGATCTTGCATTTATATTATCAAACCAAGTTTATCATTTCACCTTTAAAAATTTGGTAAGTTTTTTTTTTTATTTTTTGGCTCAAATAAAAAAAAAAAAACAGGTGATCGTCATTCTATTCATATCTTTATCGGTTATAACGAGCAATATCAAGGTCACAGGAGTGGCCGAAACCTTATGTCAATTTCTCTGCTTCGTTAGCCTGAGGCCCATGGTAGTCAGGGCCACCACCGCTTGAACTTACTAACCCAACACATCAACAACCAAAGCTAAAAAGGGGGCTTTGCAGGAGGTGATGGGATTCGAACTTGAGCGGATGAAGAGAGATGTCTAACAAAAGCATCTCAATTACTAGACCACAACCTTTGGTTGTAGAAAATTTGGGAAGTTGATTCCAATTGAAAACCCTATGAGACCATTTTTAATACAAATAGTAATGTTAGTACTGGATTTTTCATTAAAAAGTATGAAAACAACATATTTAATGAATTATTTTATTTTATATTTTAATACATAATATTATCTTAAATGCTATATCTACATTTTTGTCATAGTTATCAAGCTTTGAAATATGTAAAAACATTCTTTTCGTATTAAAATGATTTAAAAATAAAAATATTGTAATGAGTAAAAGAAAAAAGACGATACATCAACCAATAAGGTAAATATTTTATTTGCCATATATTAAATTTGGTGATAAATTTGCCACCAATTTTAGCACATGATAAATTTGATATAAAAATAAACGCTAAAACTTAGATTACTTTTTATACTGAATTATTTAGCACATTAATAATTTAAATTTTGTGAGATAGTGTAGTATAATAACATTAGTTGGAACCGGAATCTTGCGGCTGGATAGGTGTTTCAACACACACGTTTATATACTATTGCTTGAGAACAATATTTACTCTGTCGAGAATGTGAAAATTTGAAGAGCAAAAACAGCAAATGACCACCGTCGAATACTCTTTACATTTGCGAAAAAATCGCATTTCACGTGTTGATTCTGCAGTGCATCAATTATAACAAAAATCTGACAGAATATTACACATGTCTTTCTTCAAATCGTTAAAAAAGGTAATAAATATTGTACCGGTGACAATGAGCTTGTAAAGTTTGAAGGAAAAAAAAAATGATAAGAGACAGCCAAATAGTAGAGGGAGGACTTGTTAATTATATAACTATACTTTATATTTTTTATTTTTTTTAATTTTTTTAAAAAAATTATAAAAATATTTTTTTAATTTAAAAAATTTATTTTAATTTTATTTTTCATAGATTTTTTTGATTTAAAAAACATAATAAATAAGATAAAAATACTTTTAATTAAGCCTAATTTGTTTATGAAATAATGTTTCTTTTTGAGAAAAAATTTTTAAAAATATATTTTAAAATTTAAAAAGTCACAAAACTTAAGATTTTTTTTAAAATTTGATGTTTTGTTTTTGGATTTTTTTATGTTTTTAATATATAAAATATTTATTATAACTATTTAAGGATATTGTGTTGTTTTGTTCATTTTTTTATTCATGTGATGAAATAAAATAAGTTTTTAAAATTTTAAAAATACTTTTATAGTTTCTAAGAAGATGGATAAATTGAGAAATAATTAAAACTATGAGATACAATTATATAATTTAATTATTTTAAGGAAAAATTGAATTTAATGTAATTCATGTACTAGAGATTTTAGAAAATATTTTTTTTGATGAAAATTAGAGAGTGAATTCATGTTCAATTTTCTGCTAAAAGTTTTATACGGTGTTTGTAATAGCAGTTTAAATCATCAGTTTAGGTTTGAGAATTATAACATGTGAAAGCTTTATATTGTAGCTTTTTACTACAACATGTGAGAGCTTTATACTATTTACAGTTTAAATAATTGGTTTAAACTATTCTTTCAAATACCCTATTAAACGGACATTTAAGGGGTGTTTGAAATTTTAGTTGTAACCCATCAATTATAACCGTAAACAATACAGTAAAAAAAATAAAAAGTTGTTGCAATATAAAGCTCTTGTATATTTCATTCTTAAACTAAAACATCAGTTATAACTAAAGTTTTAAAAATAAGTTTAATTATACTAGCAAATGACACTAAACTGTGTTTTATTTTAAAATGAGAATAGTAAACTGTATTTTAATTGTGAAAATTGTTTATTTGCCTCACATGGCTCAGATCGGATGACGACTCATGAGGCTTACATCAGACAACGACAACAGGCATGGGTCAAATTCAACGGCGACTCGACACTCAGATCTGACGAGGATGGTGGACGCCAATCGTGGCTTCCCAAGGATCGTCCGAGGGGCGTCAAGAGAGAGAAGATCAGGTTAGGGATCTCGGTTGTGGCTTGCCAAGGCTCATCAGAAGGGTGCCGGTGTGGAGAAGCTCTGAGGTGGAAAAATCAGAGAAGAGAGAGGAGAGAGCGAAAATAAAGTGTACAGGAAAGAAAAAGTGAGGAGAGAGAAAGGGGGAATCAGGTGAAAAAGAGATAGGAAAAAATGAATCGGAAAAACTGTGGCATTAATTTTTTGTGGCACTAAAAAAATAATGTTGTAAAAATTAAGTAACATGTAATTTACTCTTTTTTGTTACAATAAAAACGCATTTATATAAAAATAAAATAAATAAAAAAAAATAGAAAGATGTGGCAAAGAAAACAAATTAAAAAAGAAATAAAAACAAAAGAAAATTATTTGAAAAATTTGAAGAGCCCAATTTATTATTGTTTTGAGTAATTTTAAAAATATTTTTACTTATTTTTAAGAAAAAAATTTTAAAAATACTTTTAACATAATTTTTAAAAAACTTTTATTTTTTAAAACAAATACAAGTTTACCTATTTTAAACCACTACCAAACAGGCATTCTCTGGTGAACACCACCGGTACGTCTCTCTCTATAGCTTTATTACACTTCTTTCTTACTTTCTTTTATTTCTCAAAAGCTTCTGTTTGGCTTGGCTTCGCTTCGGTAGGGTTTTACGTTATGGAAAATTCTGCGAATTGTACTCTGTATTTCTGAATCCCACGGATTTTCGTTGCCGAATTCTTCGTTTTCTGATGGAATTCCTCTAGGTATGTGCTTACTTCTGTTTCAGTTTCTTTAATTGGTTTTTAGTTCGGTCTCTGTTTGGCCGCCGAGAAAATGAAACAATTAATGGCGGTGTTTTGGTGATTTGTGCTTCTGAGTTTGTATGAAATTAATTAACTAACTGCTTATCAAGGCAAGTGATTATTGTGTTACGACGAGAGTTGGTTCCGCGTTAATGGAGAGATTTATTATTTTCTCTCCCACTTTCTTCTGTTTTCTCGGCAACCAACCGGGTCAGAAGCATGGTTAATCTCTTATACCAACAATAGGAGGCTTGTGTGCTTGATCATTTTTGGAGGTCTTCTTTTATAGAGTTGGTTGGCTTTGTCAATCATGGATTCTTCCTGCTCAGTTATAAGCCGTGCTTACTTCTGAAAGATTGATTATGAGGAGAACATGTGATGATATTTGTCCAGATGCTGCAGAAGCTTCTGACTTACGACCTACATAATTTTCCCCCTTCAAATTTCTACATTTGTATGTGTGTGTTTAACTTTTGTGATGCTCAATGCTAGCGCAAGGAATTACTTAAACCTCTCAAAATTGTTTTGCGCTTTGATTCTGCTCTTTCTTCTCTGCTTAAGTATAATAGTGTGACTGGTTTTGTTTGGTTTCTGAATGGTCTCTAATTCATTGACGGTGCAGAGGCTGATTATGGATTTGAGTGAATGATGTCAGTTTAAAAGAATGGAAGACGGAGTGGGGGAGGAGATGACCCCACTGGATGCCGCTGAGGGTGGTCACCTACAAGGAAAGGATAATGAGTATTTTACGAGACACGAAAGCTTTAATATGTTGGAATCACAGGAAATGCTAATACCAGGTGAGGGTGATTATTCAAACAACTCACATCAAGAATTTGAAGACACGTTGGATGCTAAGAACATTGGAGGTGTAAGCCATGTAAACGTACTAGAACACCCGTATAGCAATACTCGTTCCTTGGACGATGCTGGTGTCACAGTGGAAGAATTAACTGTGAGGAATTTCAACGGTTCAAATTTAGCGATTATTGGTACATCAACCAGTTTACGTTTAGATAAAGTGCAGACTAGACAAAGCCAGTGGCAACATCTATATCAGTTAGCAAGCGGGTCAGGTAGTGGGAGTTCACGTGGAGATGCTGCATACAAGGATAATGGTCAGAGAATGGCTGGTGGCTTAGAGGTTGTGGGTTACTCATCTTTTCCCAAGTTTTTGGCCCAAAAGTCTTGCAATGATAATAACCACAATGAAGTGGACGAATTGAAAACTTCTGAAAATAGAGGGATTTCAGGTGATGCTCCTGGCTCTATCCGGACAAGGATTCTATCGAAATCAGGGTTTTCTGAATTTTTTGTGAAAAACACATTGAAAGGCAAGGGGATCATATTCAAGGGCCCATCCCAAGATGGTTCCCATCTTGAGCCTAGACATCGGAATAGTACAAAGCTTGCTGGTGGAGCTGTAGCAGCTTCTGATGTATCACGGGATCATGATGCTAAAATTATTAATCAACCTTCCTATGTGCTAAATGCCAGATTTAGGGCCGGGGTTTCTGATTGCGATGGCATTAGTTTGAGAGAATGGCTGAAAGTTGGGCGTTCTCAAGTGAATAAAACGGAGCGCTTGTATGTATTTAGACAGATTGTGGAACTGGTGGATTGTTCTCACACACATGGAGTTGCCTTGCCTAGCTTAAGACCATCTTATTTCAAGTTGTTGCCTTCAAAAAAGGTGAAGTACCTTGGATCACCTGACGGAAAAGAAATATCACAGAGTATGATAGATCAAGGTCTTTCTTTTCCAGAGAATAACCTGCCTGGGAAAAGGCAAGTGGAGCAGAATACATTTTCTTCAGTTGGCTTGTCGGCAAAGGAGCTAAAGTTGAACCAAACCACAATAGCTCTAAGGCAGTGGCTTCAGTTTCCTACAAATTCAGACTTCAAACAGGAAGTTGCAAATTCTGGCCACGTGAACATCGCTGGTCAACAAAACATTGTTAATGAATTCAATGAAGGTGACCTGGTTACAAAACATGGGACTGGAAGCAAGTCTGGCAGCCTTCTTGTGTCTAATACAAGAGAACATATGGCAATTGGAAGCAAGCAGTTGGAAGAGAAGTGGTATACAAGTCCCGAAGAGCTAAATGAGGGCAGCGGCAAAACTTTATCAAATATTTACTGTCTGGGTGTACTTCTTTTTGAGGTGCGGAAATTGTTGAACATCGTCATTACTGCTCTTGTATAACAGTATATTTTTTGTCCTGATCCGAGGCGTGTTTGTAAACACAAATAGGCAAAGAGACACATATTCACTAACTTCTATTTGGTGCCTATATCATGCTGAATAATGTAGTCTTCTATTTAGATGCTGCAAAAAGCGTTATTTAGAGGAGTTTCTTACTTGCTTTATTATACAAAATCCAACTTCCAGCTATTTTGAATGGGAGATGAGATTTTTGGTGACTGTTCATCTATGTCTATAGGCATCTTTTAAGTGTTTTAGGCAAAAACTGGAGTTTAACATGTAGCTATTGTCGTTTGTTTTGAGGCATTCTTGAGGAATTGAATCTTAACAGGAATTAAATAATTTAAGAGGCATCTATAAAAGAAGATAATTTGGTTCTGTTTTTCCTTTTCTTGTAGTTTTGTTTCTTGTATTATTTGAAAGAGTTTATATTTGTCTGCATTTTAATTATTTCCTTAATATTTCTTTGTACGTTTTGAATAATTTGCATGTATTATTTCACGTGTTTCCACCATTCAGTTAGACTATTGAGTATTCTTTTTGATGATCATTTTATTTAGTTGCATAGTTTTTTAATTATTGAAAACAAAAAATCATCTACGTGTTGACTAAAAGTCTCATGGATTAGTTTGGGTTGTTTTTTTCAGTTACTTGCCAATTTTGACTCGGATAGCATGCATGCTGCAGCTATGGCAGATTTGCGTCGTAGGATTCTTCCTCCAAATTTTCTATCAGAAAATCCCAAGGAAGCCGGTTTTTGTCTTTGGCTACTTCATCCTGAACCATCATCACGTCCAACAACAAGGTAGTCCTATTTTCTTGTCCAGTAAATGAAGTTTTGGAGAATACTTTAAGTGGCCTGAGATACGGCCATCTTTACTCCATCCATAATCCCAAGATGTATTTCCTTGGTTAACTATCTTGTAAGAAATGAAAATATATTTTGTTTTTTAAAAGGATAATGGAAGCCACTTGACCTTTGAAACGTGAATTTTCTCTTTTCATTATCAGTCAATTAAAGTTCAACGAATTACAAGTGTCCTTGGGCATTATGTGTATCTGCTCCCACTTCAGAACGTTTTCATTTTATCACTTTCTTACCTTAATTGAAAATAATGGACTTGGAATAGATTTGGGTAAAAAACATTTTTTTAAGTCTCCACTGTGTCTTATACCAGGATACAATGTCCCGAGTTAATAATTGTTGCTTTATGACAGGGAAATCCTGCAATCTGAAGTAGTTAGTGGGTTGAACGAGGTATGTGTAGAAGATTTGTCTTCATCTATTGACGAGGATGATAATGAGTTGGATTTATTATTGCATTTCCTCACGTCACTAAAAGGACAGAAGCAGAAGGATGCCTCTAAGTTAGTGGAAGATCTACAGTGCTTAGAAGCAGATGTTGAAGAAGTTGAGAGAAGGCACCATCCCAAAGAAGACTTGGCTCATTCTTGTTTGCATGGTGATTCTTCTGTCTGTGGAAGGCCAAATACATTTATTCATAGAGAACCTTCAAGCTCAGATATGCTTTCTCAGTTATCCCCTGTTCTCAACACAACGGAGTCGAGGTTAATGAAAAATATTAGTCAGCTTGAAAGCGCTTACTTCTCTATGAGATCCAAAATTCAGCTTCCCGAGACTGATGCAATGGTATGCCAAGACAAGGAGTTGTTGAGAAATCGGGAGAATTGGTACTTGACACGGAAAGATGAAGGAAAACAGATTCCAACCGATCGCCTGGGAGCCTTTTTTGATGGCCTGTGCAAGTATGCTCGTTACAGTAAGTTTGAAGTGCGCGGAGTACTAAGAAATGGGGAATTTAACAGTTCCTCTAATGTAATATGCTCCTTGAGTTTTGACAGAGATGAAGACTACTTTGCAGCTGCTGGAGTCTCGAAGAAATTAAAGATATTTGAATTTAATTCCCTCTTTAATGATTCTGTTGACATTCATTATCCAGTGATCGAGATGGCAAATAGATCAAAGCTCAGTTGTGTTTGCTGGAACGGCTATATCAAAAACTATTTGGCTTCAACTGATTATGACGGTGCAGTCAAGGTTTGTATCTTGTGCCATTAGTGAGTATTCAAATTTTATTTTGTTTTCTTTTGAAAGAGCACTTGTGTTGTATTGTTACTGCACCAGTCCCTACCTATTCAGCTTTATTATAATTGCAGGATTGATTTGTAACGATAAACTGTCTTACTGTTTTTAAATGTTCTTACATTGCTCATGACATGGCTTTCTTCAATTTTCAGTTGTGGGATGCTAGTACTGGTCAGGCTTTTTCTCAATACAATGAGCATGAAAAGAGAGCGTGGTCTGTTGACTTTTCACAAGTGTATCCCACAAAATTAGCCAGTGGAAGTGATGATTGTTCTGTGAAATTGTGGAGCATTAATGATGTATGCTTTCTCTCTCTCTCTCTCTCTCTCTCTCTCTCTCTCTCTAAATGTATATCCATTTTTATTTTTATCTGCTCAATGCTTTATCTTTCTCTTTTGTTTTTCCTTCTCTTTTTGTGCAGAAAAGTTCTTTAGGAACTGTCAGGAACATTGCAAATGTCTGCTGTGTTCAGTTCTCTCCCCACTCCACTCACTTGCTGGCCTTTGGTTCTGCGGATTACAAAATCTATTGCTATGATCTTCGGTATGCTAAAACAGCGTGGTGTGTATTGGCTGGTCATGACAAAGCTGTAAGCTACGTGAAATTCTTGGACTCTGAGACCCTTGTTTCTGCCTCCACTGACAACACGTTAAAGCTATGGGATCTCAACAAAAGCACTTCTGCTGGACTTTCCCCCAACGCTTGCAGCTTTACGCTTAGTGGGCACACTAATGAAAAGGTTTTTTTTTTTTTTTTATCAATTAATTTTTATGTTGATATGTTCCTTGAAAGTTTGATCTGTTCATGATGCTAGAATCTGGGTACATATGTGTGCATGTATATACATAAGTGTTACTTTGTTCTTTTGCCTTCTTGACAATAAGATTTGGATCTAATTCTTGCTTCCACATCTCAAATATCTAGCTTTGTACTTTTTTACCTATGGTTGATAAGTGGTTTGATGTTTTCAGAACTTTGTGGGTTTGTCAGTTGCTGATGGTTATATAGCATGTGGTTCAGAAACAAACGAGGTACTTGATGCACTATTGTGTCATTTTGCTTTTTTGATAAATTGGATGAGAAAAAAATCTGGAATAGATGAAAATAAAAATTTGCTGCATTATTTCATCAATATTTGCCATTTTATCAAAATATAGCAACTCTTAAATTTTTAGGGATGTCTTTCTCTCTGCTTATTATTATTCTTATGATTTTCCTTCGCTCTAGGTTTATGCTTACTACAGATCCCTACCTATGCCGATTACTTCTTACAAGTTTGGCTCCATTGATTCAATTTCTGGAAAGGAGACTGATGACGATAACGGCCAGTTTGTTTCCAGTGTATGCTGGAGAGGGAAATCAGAAATGGTTGTTGCGGCCAACTCAAGTGGATGTATAAAAGTGTTGCAGATGGTTTAAGGAAAATGTGGCCGTTTAACATCAACTAAGATTTTACATCCATCTTTGTATATGCCCACTAGCAGTATGTAGCGAACTTTTTTTTTGATTGGGGCCCATTCTTGAGCTGAAACTAGGAGTTTGGTTGGAGAATTGGAGATCAACTTGCTCTTTGACATATCTGCCACAGATTCTACCATTTATGTGAGACAAAGGGTAAAATCCTCGAGAATACGGTAGATCATTTTAGCTTTAGACACCGATGAAAACCGAACTCTAAATCTCGTTGTGACACAAGATTAGTAGTTCAGGAGGGTTGAAACAAGAGTGGGAAATAACAGAAGGGATCCAAGGATTGCTTCCAGGTAGAGCTGGTACTTAAAATTTGAAATGATAGTATCAAGGGTCAATGTGACTACAGGATCGTGCTTGTAACAAGAAAGAGATATGGTTCCAGTTTGTGACCAAGCTTTTTGTAGTTCTTGTAACATAACAGATTATTCCACCGTGTCCATATTTAGTTCCTGGTGGAGGAATGGCATTCGTAATTAAGTTTTTTTTTTTTAGATATTCTTGAGAGTTGGAAGCAAATTAGAAACGATTTTACAAGAAATTCCTTATTACTTGTACCTATAACAGGTAATGTCAAGGCTCAGCTCGTGTAAATTTTCTGAGTTTGTGATTAATACGAAATTCAAATCTTTGCCCAATTTATATATTTCATGTATCTTAAATAAATATACCGTAAAATATTGTAATTTGGTTGTAATTGTCCCTCTTCTTCTTCTTTTTTTTTTTTTTTTAATCTTTTTGACATCATGGACAAAAACATATGATCTATACACTGCTGAATCCATGAAGAGAATCCATACAGACACTATCTTGATCAGAAAAGAATTCAACCAAAAAAAAAAAAAGAATCAATGAACATATTTCTCTGAACAAGTGAAAACAAGGAACGCAGACAAGAAAGTTAGTCTAGTGGCGCTAGGGGTTCAGGTTAGGTGGGGCTTGAGGGAGGTTGTGTGTTTAATCCGTCTCGTGTAGACAAAAGATGAGGAAAATAAAAAGATGGAAGTGAGAGAGAGAGAGAGAGAGAGAAGGAAAATGAGGAGAACAATGCCATTAAAAAAATTAAACCACACAAAGGCAACTGTACAAGGAAGAAAAATCTACCATTACAACTCAAAAACTTTTGCCCCATGACACACAAATTTACGCATTGCCCAAGTGTGCAACAGAGAAGGAGAAACTTCACCATGGCTACCTATCAAACAAAACTGCAAATTTTGTCTAAGGGTTACAAAAAGCAACATCTGTATGTTTAGAATTGTAGTTGATATCCTCCCATAACCTTAAAAAAAGAATAAAAAAATGGAAGCCTAGCAACTACAACTTGTGTATTTCTGAATCCGAGACATGCCCAGGAATTTTCCTTCTTCCTCTTCTCAGAGGACTTGTAACCAACTTCACCCGACCTTCTCCCTTCATCTTCAAACTTGGACTGTCGGAACTCGACAGCAATTTTCTCGGCCTTTGAGCTTTTGGTGTCCCTGAGAAACCAAAGCCGCATATTTTCAGATTCATAAAATTATTTTTAGCATATAATAATGATGAATATTATACGGAGAAATGAACTGAAGTTCACTTGTGAAAAACTGACCTAAGCCTTTTCTACCCTTCACTTCTGGAAATTTTATAGTGACTCTCTTCGTTGGTGCCTCGGAGAAAACCGACCTCGCATCACTGCTTGCTGGAATCACATGGTCTTCAATCACAGATGCCGCGTACTCATCATTGCATATGGAGGCTGATTCCCTAAAAATCGAGCCTGCATCGCTTATCAATTCCTGGTGGTTTTCTTTACTTGCTGCGCAAGTCTTCTCCTTCTCAGCAAGCATATAAGAAAACATCTGAAATGGAACTTGGGACACCAAGGAAACATCAGACGACCGCCTTTCTGCAGAGTCCTTGAGAAACCCCGCCTCCATGTCGCAAAAATCTACTAGAGGTGATTGCGTTAATGGCAGGGCTTGGTCTGGATTCAAGGCAAGGAATTTCTTGATGTAGCGTAGAATTCTACAGATGGATGAGAAGCTTGGGCGGTGAGACGGGTCAGTTTGCCAACATCTTTTGATTAAGTTGACAAGGTATTTTGGTGAAGTAGGGGAGAAAAGAGGCCTCTCTCCTGCTCTTATGTTTCGGCTCATCTTGTCTCCTTGAAGATGTCCATCTTCAAAAGGTACTTTCCCGGTCAAGAGCTCAAAACATATCATGCCAAAGCTATAGACATCTGCCTTTTCTGTGTACTTCTTAGAGCTAGAGTTATTCCCTGCCTGTTGTTCTTGCTCGGCTAGAACTTCTGGGGCATGCCAAATGAAGGGATTGATTGTTGACGTTGCATTTTGGTTTGGCGAGTTTTTCTTGTTGATAGATGATAGTCCAAACCCTGAGATCTTCGCCTGCAAATAGCCTTCCGTGGAGTTTCTCACCTTGAGGAAGATATTAGAAGGGTTCAACTCTCCATGATATATCTGCTGCAAATGGAGATATTCCATGCCTCTTGCAATCTGAAGCATGAGATCAACCACAAACGGAATTGGGATCAAAACCTGCCTCCT
The DNA here is from genome assembly GCA_946598075.1 of Artocarpus hirsutus. Classification (NCBI taxonomy): domain Eukaryota; kingdom Viridiplantae; phylum Streptophyta; class Magnoliopsida; order Rosales; family Moraceae; genus Artocarpus; species Artocarpus hirsutus. Next base: position 97,549 of record CAMOHE010048725.1, on the reverse strand, counting down.
CGGACCATAATTCTCCTTCATGTATGCTGCAAGATCCTTGCTCATCAACTCCATAACAAGAAAAAACTCCATTTTCTCCTCATCACAGAACCCACAAAGGTATTGCACTATATTGGAGTGGGAAAGCAAAAGGAGGTTGGAAATCTCACTAGTCAATGGCTGAATCTCGCCAAAGAAGTGCCTCAAGGCAAAAGTTTCCCCCAACCATTGGATTTCCTTGTACTCGCTTCCGCCCCCCAATCGGTGTCGAACTTGGTAGTCCTTAGACCCCAAGAGGATTGAACTCGGGAAGAGTTTTCCCCGATTAGCCTCTGGTCCGTTGAGTTTATTAAGCAACAAATCCACAAGCTTTAGCTCATTCTTTGTCAGGGAAGAAGAAATGGAGCTTCTCTTCTCTTGAAGTGCTTCAACAAGACTCCATCTATCCTCCTTCCAAGCACTATCCAATCTGTTGCATATCTCTTTAGGGACTAAATACTGCTTCCCGAATTGCCATTGGAAAAGCTCCGGATCATTCCATTCCTTGTCGTACTTTTTCCTCAACACAATCCTTCTCTTTCGCATCTCTTCTTGGTCAAGACCCGCAATCTCCCCTGCATTCTCAATGGCCTCGATAACGGCAGGAAAATGGCTGAGCAGATTGTGGACATGAAATTCGACGCAATCTTTGTTCTGATGGAGGCTAATTGCTTTGCCCCACCAGTCCTTGGAATCCATGCAGTGCTTGACATAACTCTCTCCTTCTTTGAAGACCCTTTGAAGATCCTTCAAAGGCTGCTCAAGTGTTTTCCATTTCGAATTCTTCTCTCCTAATTTCAGGTTCTGCCTTATCTCATCCGCGATTGTGTCGAAGGCCAAGATGAACATGTCGAGTAGCAAACAACACTGGCTTCGGTTGATCTGAATGTCGTCTTGTAAAACCATTAGAGCCCTCAGGCCTCCGAGGACCTCCCCGACGCGCCGGAACTGTTCCATTCTGGCTATGGAATCAAAAATAATAGGATTATTCAGGTTCCCTCAGGAAATTATTATCTGGAATCTAATCTTCAGGATCAAACCCCCAAAAAGAAAACAAGCCAAGGCCTAAGACCTGCATACATAACAAAAAAGAAAAAAAAAAAAAAAAACAGATATCAAATATTTTTGAGAGACAAAACCAAGAACAAAAGGCATCTAAACCAACAAAAAGAAGTTACCAACAATGAAGAGACTTGGTTTGTTCTACTCTACAAAGAATTTGAACTAACAATAAATATGTAAAAATCTATATTTTGCACTTAAAAAAATATATTCTTTTGATTTGTTCCAAACAAAACTTAGCTATAAATAATCTACAACCAATAAATTCCTCAAAACCCTGAAATAACTTGAAGGAATTCTATCTGCAGAAACGAAACAGATTGAGAAAATCCCATGTGAACTAAAAAAAAAGAAAAAACAAAAAAAACGACTTACAGGTTCTGAAACAACTGCGTTTCAAGAAACCCCTGAGGAAAAGAATAGAATAATTCCTTTGAAAAAAAGAGGGTTTTTTTTTTTTTTTTTTTTTTTTTTTGTAGACTAATTTTGTGTACTAAAAACAGAGAGGTGAGAAGGGAAAAAAATGATAAAAAAATAAAAGCAAACGGAAAATGCAAGGTATGGGATTTTGTGTAAGTTTTGTAACGACCTGGTATTTAGGAAAAAGCTAAAAAGAAATGAAAAAAAAAAAAAAAAAAAAAGAGGGCAGTTTCTTTGTTTGGCATGGACTGGAAAATGGGGGCGTGGCTGTTGAACAAGTCTGGCATTTTTACGCCTAAAACACTCCTCTATTTATATGCTTGAAAGGTGTACCTCCCGCGACTTTCGTCTTCATTATTAAAAAAAAAAAAGAATATTAATTAAAAGCAAAAACAAAAAAAGAAAACGAAAAAAAGAACTTACCATTTTCACAATCAATTACTTATAAGGTGTTTGATAGAATAGTAGGAACCAGTGATGGGAACCACTTTTATTGTAGCATGTGAAAACTTTTTACTGTAGCAATTTGTTTTTTTATTACTGTAGCATGTGAGAACTTTTTACTGTTCATAATTGAGATTGTGGTGGGAACCACTTTATCAAACACACTTTTAGACGAGACAAATAACCCAACTACATTTATCCAATTAAACTATGATTTAATTTGTAAATATTTTATATACGTCTCGAAACGATATTATTTAAAAAATAACAATGACATTAAAGATATTTTAATAGTATTTTGATTATTATGTTGAATATTAATTTCATAACTATATTATCATGTATTGTTATTTTTCTAATTACTTCTCACAAACGATGGCGTTTGGATAGAGAGTTCTTCTGTTAGGCTTTTTACACTATTGCCTTTGAACTTTGATCGAATTAATAAGTTGCTCTTTTAATGTCTTAATTGTGGTAAATTGCGTCACGTATTAAATAATATTAAAATGTAGGAACAAATGTCTTCATGTATGTGATATGATGCGATTTTACTAGATGCATTATCAATCGAAAATTTCAGTCTCTTTTTTTTTTTCAAACGAGTTCATGTAACCTATAGGAAAGTATTTTCATCCAAATCTTACCATCTGTAATTGTCATTTTGGAACTACCATACATTTTAAAAAAAAATTGAAATGCAATTTATAAAATCTACAATTCCAAGATAATTTCCCAATCTTAGAAAATTTTAGAGGGTAAATGTGTGATAAGAAGTTTCTTATGATTGTTGTCGACCTGTAAAACCATAGAAATCAAAAGGGCTTTTGGGCAAAGCTAATGATAGAAAAGAAAAATTGTCCACCCAAAGTGGTTAAGAGAGTCCACCAAAGCACTGTGTAAAGAGGGTTTGGTAGACAAAATACAATTACACGACTGTTCTTTGAGCACGTCTGTTTATTGAAAAAACATCATTGCAATTACTTTCACGTTGATTAGAAGTAAAAACAATAATGTGTATGTTTGAGACTTTATGAGATGGAAAAATATTTCCTCTTGTTGGTCATGAAGCATGAAACAAACAAAAATAGTTGAAAATATTTCCATGTGGAGAAATTACAATGTATAATACGATTGTTAATACCAACCATAAAACGTAATAAAACAATGTTATAAGACGCTAATGGTAAATAAATTGGTAATAAACGTCATGTATTAATAAAAAGTGAATTGTAGGACTAGTTTCTATTAATTATAGTATTTAATAGTGATAGCCTCTACAAAGGTCAATACAAATACAAAATTATGCTTTGTACTTTAAAAAAATGTCTCTTTTAATGAAAACCATTGTTAATGATGAATGTTTTTTAACTATTAGAATCGTTAGATTTAATGGTTTAAAGATAAATACTTACTAGTAGGTTTTTTTTAATTCGACAAAAAACTGCCAAAAAAAATTATGCTATGCAACAATTAAAAAAAAAAAGAAAAAACCTGAGAGGACGATGTAGGGGAATTTAATTCATTTATTTTTTGTTCATTAAATATATTGCGAAATGAATTTGGTCCAATCATGTACTTGCCACGTGGCATCATTCTCAGAGGTGTTTGGGTGGCCGGCACATTTAACATTTTCAAGGCGTTGTTAAGACGGCGAGATTCCGAGGCGTGACGTCCACGATGTTAAACTGCTTTACTAGAATAACGCCATAACCAACGGGAGTGGTACTAGTGGTGGGCTCCATCCACATGAGAACCAATGGAATCCTTCCACGTGGACGAGCTGATGAGTCAATCCAGTGTTTGTTGGTGTTTGGTAACGGAGATAACCACTGCCCATGTGAAACAGGCCATTCTCGCATTCAAAGAAAAACCAAAAAAAAAAAAAAAAACGTCAAATACATGTTTGTTAATTTGATTAATGTCTGTTATTAGTGTCCCTTAAATGCTAATCCAAACATCCTCTTCTGTTCTTGATTGGAAATGGTCATTCAACTATCCCTCGTGTTTTTCCCATTAAAATAATGATCATGGAAAACAATTGCTTTCCATTTTTAATTTTGAGATTTGCAAGGAGAATGAGAAAATTCGAGTCATTTTCATGGTATAGGGAATTCAAACAAAGAGAAAATGATTTTTTTTTTTTTATGAAAAGCAAAAAAAAAAAATAAAAATTCATGGTATAGGGAATTCAAACAAAGAGAAAATGAATTTTGTTTTTGTTTTTTTTTTTCATAAAAAAGCAAAAATAAAAATTGTTTAGACGTTGTCTACGCGGAAATACTTAACAAAGCATTAAACCAATCTTTTATTACTCGTCAAATTTTTTTTGTTTTGTTGAAAAAAAATGGGGTTTGATATTGATGAGGTTCTCTAAAAATAAAAGGTTAATGACCATTTTATAGGGGTGAATACGGCGTTTTTGTTGCTGTTCATGAACCCAATTGTCAAGAAAGACGAGTTGGAGATGTTCTGTATGGTGCTATGGATGATTTGGAAGAATAGAAACCTGATTTCTTATGGTGAAAGTTGTGGTAAGCCTGATCAGACGCTCAAAGATGCGGCTTTATGGCTGATCGAATATCAGGCATACTAGAATATTAAACCTGTAAAGCAGAAACTGCCAGCAGATAATTGGTCCCCTTCGCAGGTGAATACATCGAAGCTGAATGTGGATGGTTCAGTTGTTGATAATATGGATCACATTGGTGCGGGGGGCACTTATTCGAGATTCTGCAGGTTTTGTTATGGGGCCTTCTCCAAGAGAATTCCACGCAAATTCAGTCCTCTTGTTGCAGAATGTGAAGGACTTTTCTTTGCAGGAGACAGTGGTCTTTAGGTTTCAATAGTGGAGAGTGGCCCTGTCTCGGTCGTCAATATGATCCAGGACGGGCGCACAAGTGGTGTTGAAGATCCTACTCTGAACGACATCAAAGTCTTGATGACAGAAGCCAGTGGTGACTTTTGTTGCCATGTTCATCATCCGTGTAACAAGGCAGCCCACACACCGGCGCAATTTGCTTTCTCTATAGTTGATGATTTGTATTGGCTAGAAGAATATCCTGAATGTATTTTTGAGTTTGTAAGTACGAAAGGGCTGCTATTTAGCCTAAGATTAGCACTTTTATTAAAAAAAAAAAAAAAAAGAGATAGAAAACAAGATAGAGGAAAAGGAACTAAAAAGAAATAGGCAGTTTTCATAAAATACTAGTAACAAAAGCATTGCTTACAGAGTATTTACCATTTTTTTAATTGTAAATAAGAAATATAGATTGCACGTGAATTGGATTTAAAGGCCCTAATATAAAGCATACGAATTAAAAAAACTTGAGTTTAATGTTTTTTAGATGACAAAATATTTTTAATTTTTTCACAAGAAATAATATTTTTTAGATATAAATTCTGTCTAATTAAGGATATTTTTATCTAGTTTTTTATTTTTTTCATTTATAAGTACAAAATGGTTGAAATCAAAATAAGTTTTTCAAATTCAAATAATATTTTTGTAATTTTTAAAATAGACAAATAAATTGAGAAATAATTAAAAGTTAAGAACATAATTCTGTAATTAATTTGTTTTTGTCGTCCAATCCAAATTTAAGGGTGTTTTAAACAATCTATCAAATTATTTAAACCTCCCAACTCAAACTAAATTGTTGGTTTTATTTTTGTTTTTTATTTTTGAATAGTTTAGATGGTTTCTTATACAAATAATTTTGAACGGTTTGATTAATGGTTTAGACTCCACAAACTGTCCAAACCGCCTCTAAACTACCCGTCAAACCATCATATATATATATATAATTTTTTTCTTATTTTTAAATATTTTATATAAAATTTTTATTTTTTATATGTTATTTTTTGTTGATTGTTGAAAAGGTTTTGTATATATAAAATGAACCTTTATATAGAGGTTTTTGAAATATTGAAAACTATTTTATATGTAAAACTGTTTCAAACTGTCTAAAACAAACAGCTCGAATAGTTTACGAGTGACTTGTGCCCTGTTTAGTTCACTAGTTCGAATTATGTTAGTTTAAACTTTTATGGTTGGAATAGAAAAGCCCAAATTATATAGTTTAAATAGTAATCCAAATTAATATTTGGATGTGTAGTTAAAGTATTAATTTGAATAAAATGTCCAATTTGAATTTGTGTTTGAATGAGTATTAAAAACTCTAGTTTAAAATATAAAAATTTATTTAATTAAAAAAGTAAATATAAAATTTGTAAAAAGAAGTTATTTAATTAAAAATAATTGAAATAATAATGTTAAATTATAAATACAAATACATAAGAATGAAATTACTATTCAATATCAGTTCAAAATGTTGAAATGAAAGAAGGTTTAAACTCTAAGTTGGCAGTTCAGCTCAGTTTGAACTGTCAATTTAGTTTGAATTAAATACCTCATCAAACACCAATTTAGACTGTGATAGTCGTTCGAACTTAGTTGAACGACTATCACAGTTAAACAAACCACTTAAACAAACAAGGCGTTGGTTTTTATTAAAAAAACTTAAACGTTCAAACAGTTTAAAAATAGGTGGTTTGTAGGGGAAAAAAAAGTGCCAAACCACTCCCAAACATGCAAATTAACTTCTTATCTATCGTGCCCTTTTAATGTAGTTTTCAATTTTCAATGATCTCGTTGTTTTTTCAGATTCTGTTGATCTTTCTCTCCGTTTGTTTACACTCCCACTTTCCAGGTACAAGAACTTCTCGATTTTAACTTTTGTTGTCGTTTTGTCATCATCGCGCGCATATGTTCAGTTATGATGTGTTTGTGACACACAGTGATAGTCGTCGATTTTATTAATTCGCGTCGTTTTAGGTACGAGCTTTCCGTTCTCAGCTTTTTCTTCTTTTTGTTGTTGTTTTTGTTTTGATTTTTCTTGAAGAGTTGTTTGTTTATAGATTCTCACTTGTCACTTTTCTTCTCCCTTTTTTTTTCATTTTTTTTTATTTGTTTAAAAAATACCTATAGATCTTAAACTTGATTGTCGTTTTTTTTTTTTTTTAAATCAAGTACTGATATGTTTCTTTCTATTGCCGTTTTCTTAGTTCTCGTGTTTTGTTGTCGTTTCCTAGTCTCTATATCGTTTGTTTTGGGTTGTCGTTCTTCCTAAGTATTTGGCATAATTAGTTCTGATTAAAATTTTTAGTTAACTACAGTATAAAATTCTTATATGTTATAGTGATAAAAAAAACTATAATGTACAACTTCAATGTTATAATTTTTTAATTTAAAAATTTTAATTTTAATCATATTTTTAAAATACCTGTTTGTTTGGCCATGGCTGTTCAGCTTAATGATTTTTTCCACGTGGTAGTCAGTTTTTCTTCCCCTCGCTTACATTTTCTATTAATTTGCTTCCTTTTTATGTGGGCGACCTTTTCATGTCGTTTTAAGTTTTTTTTTTTTTTAAATACTATTTCTGCACATGTTATGTTTTAATTGTTTTCTTTTAGTTGTTTAGAGTGGTAATTAGAACAAAAAAAAATTAGAACAAATTTATAATAACATCTAAAAGTTTTATATTTTACTATACTTGTGTTTTATATTATAGTATACGAAAAATTTATATTTTAACAATTGAAACTATTATTTTGTTTGAGGAATAAGGTTTATTATAAAACTCTTATATGCTATAATAATTTATTATAAGCTCTTATATACTACGGTATTTAAACTCTAATTGATTTTCAAAATACATCCTACATATAGTTGAAACAAAGTTGTTGAGAGCTATCTTAATGTTCGTCGTCGTCTTCAGTTTCTTGTCGTCTGACCTTTGTTGTCTTTTTAAATTACTGTCGTTTTGATTTTTTTTAATTATTATTTTTGCACTCGGTTTGCAAATCTTGCTGCTCCTCTGCAAACGTCGCGATACCAAGCGACCTGGATGAAGCTTTGCAAACCAAACCAGTTCTCGCAATCCCAGGCGACCCTATTACCAAATCCTTAATTACGTTGCTTTTAAGAAGTAAACCCACAATAATTCAGTTCAGGACCGAAATCTTCATCACAAATTATACTACCCAAAAATGCAATTACCAGAACTCTAAACAAGTTTCAAAAAAAAAAAAAAAACCAACGTTGAAGACGATGCAGTGGTACTTCGTGGCGGCTTTGCTCACCATTCTCACCAGTTCTCAGGTCAGTGAAAAAAGAAAAGAGAAACAAACCCCATTTACTCTTTATCTTCTTCATTCTTAAGCTTCAAATCCAAGAGCGCGTGGCAATTATTTTGCTTCTTTTTCGCTTGCCAATTCGATAGATCTCTTTTGTTTTCTGCTCTGGAAGTATGAATCAGAGTAAAAGGAGATATGGGTTTTGATAGGTATATATGGAAATAGTAAAATCATTTCGGTTTCGAGTGACCCCAGATCAAATCAGTTAGTTTATGTTGATTTTTCAATTTCTAGCTGTTGTCCTAATTAAGTTTCTACTGAAAAATTCTCTGTCATTGTGTTATTTTCGATTAGTTAATTTGTCATGAATTTGACAATGGCAGGTTAAAATTTTCCAATTGTATTAAACCTTATGAATTATTAATGTAATTAATTGTTATTGTCTATTCTTGCTTATTTTGAGTGAAAAAGCTGGTGATTTGACATGATTGATAGAAATGTAATTAAATCTTTAGTGTGCAGTGAATTATACTTACAATTTTTGCATAGTTAAGTTAGCTCTGCTGAAGAACAAAGTAATATACTTTTTAATAGAGCTCGCAAACTTTATATCGAGGTTCTATTCATGAAAATGATTTTTATTTTTATAGCAAGTAGTAAAATTAGTTGAACTTGTATTTCATGTATCTCCTTAGATATCTTATTTTAGAAAGTTAGAGAGAGACAACTCTTTGCATGGATAGCACTCCGTAGCTTAATGTGCAAATTAATAGCTTAATGTGCAAATTAATCTCTCAGTTCATCCTTAAGTACATGTTGGAGTATGTTTTCGTTTGTAACTGTTATTGAAGAGGGTATGTCAGGAATGGAAACTATTTTGATGAGGTATGTGGATTTTGTTTCTTGCCTAAGAGAGATTCAGATTACTTGATTGTTCATTTAATGCAAAGAATTAATATTCATCCTGCTGGAATTTGTCAGGGAATACTAACAACACTCTCCCAAACTAATGGCAAGTATATGTATGACTATGCAACTGTTCCATTTCTTGCAGAAGTGTTCAAGGTACTTCGCTTTAGTTCCCTTCATTTACACATTGTTTGGCAAGTAAACTACTTGCATTTTGTGTAGGTTCTCTGGCCATTAAATGAATTTGTAACCTTTTCTTTTCTTTTCATTTCCCCATATATATTTCCTTCAAAGCTACTGATTCTTTTTCCCCCCGGAAACTTCAGCTAGTAGTTTCTAGTCTACTTCTTTGGAGAGAATGTAAAGCATCACCTTCGATACGGATGACTACGGATTGGAAGAGCGTGCGCCTATATCTTATTCCCTCGGTTATATATCTAATTCACAACAATGTTCAGTTTGCTACTCTTGTTTATGTTGATACATCCACATATCAGATAATGGGCAATCTGAAGATTGTTACCACTGGTATCTTGTTCAGGTACCTGCTTTATTAGTTTTGTAGGGGACAAAAGTTCTCAAGTAGAATCCACTTTGTTACTGCTTTCTCTTTTTGCATTCTGTTCGACTTCGACTTGCATTGCTGTTTTCAATGTTCAGCTCTGTACTTTTGAAGGCTATTCCTGAAGAGGAAGCTGTCTAATCTGCAATGGTTGGCAATCGTTTTATTAGCTGTTGGAACAACCACAAGTCAGGTGATTTCAAAAACTCTTTTGTATCGCATTGGAAATAGGGCCCGGCCACTCCCCCACCACCACTTTCTGGACTTCCATTGTTGCCTGCAACTCATGACTTTGTTTTTTGAGTCCTTGTTTTGGTAAAAAGAGCTCCAATATGTGGTGGTTGCAGTATTTTTTCTTTATACTTGGATAGTAACACAAAGCTTTGAGTATAAGTTCCTATGTACCCCTGCATAAACCTTGACATGTTCTTATGCTAGATCTGGATATCGGGGGCTGAGAGCTAACATTTAATGATTATTCTTTGATATTCTTTTCTATTTAATCAGTAAATGTGACTTCCATCTACTTTAAGATTTTGAAAACTTGTGTAAGGAATGCTCATTTGTTCAGTACGTCATCCATTTATAGGTTAAAGGCTGTGGAGAAGCGTCATGTGATTCTTTATTCTCAGCACCAATTCAAGGGTATATGTTGGGTATCTTATCTGCTTGTCTTTCTGCATTGGCCGGTGTGTACACAGAGTTTTTGATGAAGAAGAACAGTGATATTTTGTACTGGCAGAATGTCCAATTGTATACGTAGGTATCTTTTCTTTACAATGCAATAATACAGAATTGTTTTACTTGTGATATGTCGGATAGTTTTTGTTAAGATACTTTCACTGATGTCGATTTCCTTTCACACAATATTTGTTTGTGATTTTCCTTTTCTGCTTTATTTTTCAAGCATTTAATTATTCTTATAGAGCCATTCCCTGTATCTGCAATATTTCCTACAATGTCGATTTTCACAGGTTTGGGGCAATTTTCAACATGGCACGGCTTCTCTTTGACGATTTCATGCGTGGATTTGAGAATGGACCCTGGTGGCAGCGCCTTTTCTATGGATACACACTTACAACTTGGATGGTGGTCTTAAATCTTGGATCAACTGGCTTGTTGGTCTCTTGGTTGATGAAATATGCTGACAATATTGTTAAGGTAACAGATTGCAAGGCAGCCTGTGTTTTGAACCTTTTAGTTCCTTTCTTCTGTTCCACTTATTGGTAACCTTTCGATTTTACCTATCCAGTATAGTATGTTATGGATATACTTAAATTCATAGAATTCTCAAACTGTTATTTTCAGCGAGTATGCTTCAAAGTTTAAATGTTAAACAGAACTAAATGGTTGATAAGTAAATGCACATCTTTTATATGTCATCTACTTGTGAAATTTTCCCACAAGAGCAAAGATTTACCACAATACAAAATTACAAATATGCCCTCACAAGTGCCCAGGCTCTGGAGAAGAGTACCAACGCCCTTCACTTATATGCTTCATTTAGGTCTACTCAACATCAATGGCAATGCTGCTGACAATGGTTTTATCTATCTACCTTTTCACCTTCAAGCCCACATTGCAGGTAAGAAAAAAGAAATCCATCCACTTGTGAAGAATTGCTGTTGTATAATTGTGGACATAATCACTAATGATTTTGCGATCGTCTTGTCGCAGCTTTTCTTGGGAATTATCATCTGCATGATGTCACTACACATGTATTTTGCTCCCCCAAACATGCTCGTAGACATACCACCCACGGCTAAAGCTGCTCCTGAGGGTCTAAAAGAAGTTTCCATTGAATGAAGAACAGATTCCTGATGCGAACTCCTCATCAAGAGACGGATACTATTTTCAAAATATGTGACAGGAAGTTGAACAGAGTGGCAATCCCCGGAACATTTGCAGTGGCTGCATCTATAGTGTGTGTCAAGACAAATTCATTCCGAGGAATTCCAAGTTTTCTCCTTTGGTGGCACAACAATTGCTCTGGAAAAGAGAAGAATCGAGTCTAGCTGGCGTTTTCCCTGCTTGCTTATTTGATCACTTGAAACAGATTTGATCATTATTATATTCTTTTTTTTAGGGAATATTTGATCATGATTTTGTATCTTACCTCTTTTAACAATGTATTATAAGTAGTATACCATAAGGTGGTAGTTATTTTTAGGTGATTCTGTCGTTTTTTTGGATGTCGGTGCTTTTCACGAGTTCGTATTGTTTTTTAATTGTCATTTTTTTTTTAATTTCTGTTGCTTATCCTGGCTTCTGTTTTACATTGTCTGGTTGAAAAAATTTGTTTCCGTTTTTCTAATTTATAGATTTTTTCTAATATTTTATTATTCTTTATATTTTTATGTCGTATGTCAACTCTGTTTTTCAACTTTTAATTATACTCCTGGACTCTAACCTCTACGTGCCCTTTGTTGTTATCTTTTTTCAAGTTTTTTATGTTGCAGTAAAATATTGTTGGCGTTTTTTTTTTACGCTTTTGTCGTTTTCACTTGATTGTATTTGTAACGTGTTATCGATTTTGAAAGAGCAATTGTCGTTTTCTGGCGGTGAAAATACCGTCACGCTTGAAAATAACGTGCTATTCGTTTAGATTAATAGTCGTTTCTATATTTTGTTGTCGTTTATTGAGATTGGACGGCGGACTTCACCTTTGTTTCGTCTTTTGGTTGTTCCTTATGTTTCAGTTGCCGTCGCTTCCAGTGGCTACTTTTGTGATATGATCGATTTCTGTCACCATTGTCGTTTTCTAATTTTCCGCCGTTTTTAGGCTGTTTTGGTTTCTTATGTGTCGTTTCCTAAACTGTTGCGGTTTCAAAACACTTCAACTTCTTTCGCGTTTTAATTATGTCATGTTCGGTCTTGATTGCCTAGATGTACGTTGTTTTGTCGGTCTACTATGGTCGTTGTGTTTAGTTGCGCCGTTTTAATGCGGTTTCCCTTTTTCATGAGCTTGTCGTCTTTATTTTTATATGTTGACGTTTCCAAGTACTTGTCAATTTGAACCTTTGTTGTCGTTTTGTGGTTATTTTCGTGCATCGAAAACCATGCGGCTTTCATTTCTCACTTCTGTTTTTTAGCGGAAGTTGTCGATTTCATGAACTTGTGCTATTTTAAGGTGGCTCTCCCCTCTCACGAGCTTTTTTGTCCTTTGATTTGTGGATGTTTTATAAGATATTTGACATAATATAAACACTGTAACATATAAGAGTTTTATACTATAGTAGCTTTTTTATTTTTAGTATAATATGTAGAGTTTTACAGTATTTTTAAGTAAAAAGTTGGTTGGAGCCAACTAATGTTAAACATGTTATTAAAATACAATTAGTTGTGCTTTTTTTTTTTTGGGTTTTTAGGTACGCATAGATTTTAAGCTCCGCTCAAATTTTTTGAAGTTACTGCTGTTGCCCTTTTATGATATAGTCGCTTTTTAGTCATTGATGTTTTACGTGGTTTTTTGTGTTTTGTTGTCGTTTCTTACTATCTATATCGTTTTCTTGAAGTTACGGCTTTTGAAAATCATTGTTTCTTTCCATGTGCTTATCATGTTTTGTTGCAATTTGCGTCGTGTTCAAGGGTGCGTTTTTTTCATGTCGTTTCTTACGTCTTCCTTTTTATGATGTGTCCTTTTCATACTTTTGTTGTTTCTGAATCTGGTTCAAATCGTCGTTTTTTGGTACCCTATAGTTTTGGAGGTTAAAATCTCATCAAATTTCATTAAATTTACATGATTTTATAAGAACTTCCATACCATCAAATGTCTTTTATACCGTACATGTTATGAGCTCTTTTTTTTCTTTTTTTTTCAAAGTAAATAATTTAAGAAAGTGGGATGAGGAGGGTTTTAACTTATTGGATGGCAAGGAGGAAAACAAAAAGAGAGGTAAAAAAGCAATGCGCAATAGCTGCTAAGTACTAGGAAGTGGGCACTTAATCAATTATTTTAGTAAATCTCGCCTCTGGCAACTTGGCTATGATGAAGCTTTTTCTTCTTCTTCTTCTAAGCTGGCAGAGCATTGCTTCAGTGAATCAGATTAGTACAAAAAATGAGGCTCCAATCAAAATATTCAAAGGACACCAACGAGAGAATGATGGAGCTTTGATAAATATCTACAATTATGTCTTCATCATTGAGGATGAATTTCCACAAACAAGATTCCCTTGATCATGATGTCTATCAAGAGCTTGTTAATTTTTTTTTTTGGCTTCCTAGATCTAAATGTGCTTTTGGATGTGTTGAATGAAGAATTTTGACTCTTGTCAGGAGTTTTCAATTGAGTTCACAAAGCTATTCTGAATAGACTTTAACAAGGTAGTTGGCATTTTTAGTTTTAACTAAAACTTTTGATTGCTACAATGTAAATTTTTTACATGCTACAGTGAAAATAAAAACAAGTGAGCTACAACATAAAACTATCACATGCTATAAGAATTTAATTAAAGTTGATTCAAACTCAAACACCTTATACAAATTGTGTTCAAAAGAAACTAGCATTAAGAGCGTTTTACATTTGCTTATAGTAAAAGAAGAAGTGCAACAAATTAAAGTCAAAAATTAAAACATCTAACTTCTCAAAATTACTATAAAGTGCATTAGTTTCTATTTAGAGTACTTTTATTCACTTTTACTTTGGTTATGCCATTTTTATACACCACTTGTGTCGTGTTATTTGCAAATTGAAGAATTTTTAAGACCTCTAAAAACTCTATCAAACTGATACTCAATTGAGACTTGACTATAAAAATATTCGAAAAAATCATTTTCCTTTTAATAGGATTATAACCCTCATACTTATAAAATTATGGGTATTAATTTAATATGAAATGTACTTTTTAGACTGGGTCTTACAGTTTTATGAATAATAAAGTTATAATCCCAATACACAAACAATCCGCGTAAAAGGTTAGTATAAGCAAACAATTTCATTCCAGCTTGATGATTAGAAAGATCTAGGAGAGGGGCAAGCCAATAATGTATCTACCAACCTCAATCATAATTACAACCCAACCATTCATTTTTTAGTTGTAAAAAATCTTTGGCCCTCTATTTTCTCATGGACAACTTTCAACTTCAATCTTTAATTGCAAGGAATTGTAACTTTCTAATGACTGGCACATTATTACAATAAATACTTGGTTGGTAACATAACCCCATATTCAAAATGCTTCGCTTTCTAGAAATAAATGTGCTCTTTTATTGTTTTCTTTTCTAGCAAGTACTCGAATACTCTCTCTCTCTCTCTCTCTCTCTCTCTCTCACACATATGGGTGTCTATAAAAAGGGGAGGTTTTGCAGTCCTTTGGCTCAAGAAAAGAAAAGAAAAAAAGAAAGAGTGAACAAAACATGAGTGGAAGTAGCATTACAAACACTGCCTATACAATCCAAGGATTGAAATTACCAAATGGAAATCTTATGGGCAAGAATAATGAGAAGCCTTGTCACTTCCAAATGCCTCTTCACTACCCAAAATACAAGAGGAGCGACTATGAGACCATGCCCGAGTGGAGACTCGACTGCCTGTTGAGAGAATATGGTTTGCCCATCATTGGTGGTGTGGAGGAGAAGAGGAAGTTTGCCATGGGAGCTTTTCTTTGGCCCTCTCATGATGACTAATTAGTAAATTTAAGCTCTCATATATAGAAGATATTCTATGCTCTTTTGTTCTAGAATTTTATATGTGAAAAAATCATGTGTCCATATTTATGTTATGGTACTAATTACTATATGGTTGTAGTAGTCTCTTGGATTATTTAAGCAGATCACTAAATAGGAAATTGCCTTCCTTCATGTACTAATTGCCACTTTTCTTGTCTTTTAAGGGGCTTTTTTTATTAAAAAAATGGAATGTTATTGACATAAATAGAAATAATATACTTTCTTTTTTCTTCTCATATTGATTCCGATCATATCAGCTTCATTGTTAAGC